>SIJG01000050.1:967965-1008324 GCA_023374025.1 Heterodera schachtii
TCGAGAATTGCGTTGGAACATTATGAAAAAAACATTTTTAATTTACTTTTTGACCTGAAAAACTCGTGTATAAGCCCTGCACATAATTCGCCAAATGAAAGTTGTCATATGCAAAACAAAACATATTTTAATTAAAATTGTTAAATAAAATTTTTTTATAACCTCATTTGTCAGGTAACGTGTCGTTGGATAATGATAAAAAATTTACGTACTTATGTGAAAATTAATGTCCATCTCTGCATATAATTCGTCGATATATTTCGTCATTAAATGATCATTTATTCAAGTACGAGAATGGAGTTGAAAAATAATGAAAAAATAATTTTTGAATTTATTTGCTTAACTGAAAATATTGCGTGAAAGTTTTGCTCATAATTCGTCAGAAGAGTGTTGTCATATGCAATATCAAAAAGTGTCTTTCATTAAAAACTTAAAATATTGATTCATTTAATTTTATTATTCGTTTTTTGGTACACGAAAGGCCATGAAAGAAATTTCTTTCAAAAAACGCAATATAATTTCCTGCTATTAGACAAATTTCTGCGTGAAAATTAAAGTGTTTATATAAAAATAAGCTTGAGTAAACTTAATAACTGGTTATTTTTACCAGCACTTTTCACTTCTCTTTAATCGCGTTTCAATATTTGTTATTAAATCCGGCAAATTTGTCAGCATATTCATTTTCCATTGTATGTTTCTTCATTATTTGCTGCATTTCTTGTTTCAATTTTGCCTTTTCGTATTTTCATACATTTTTTCCAAATTTTTCTCAAATTCTTGCCGAAGGTTGTCAATTTCTTCGGAGAAATTTAAAATTTTCTTTCCCTTTTTTTGAACATTTTTTGGTTCGTTAATTTTATTCAAAAAATTTTCTTTCAATTTACTAATCCAATTTTCCTCCTCTTTAAATTGATAATTCAATTCGACCTCATTTTCCAATTTCAATTCATAGGAATTGATATTGCTCAATTTGATTTCATACTTTTGCAAAAAATATTTAAAAATTTCAATCCGTGTTTTGACTACGGAAATTTACTCAATTTGATTATTTCTGTAATAATACATAAATATTGGCTTCACTGCTGGCAATTTATTTGCCAAATCAACATTTTTTCCTTAAATATAATTATTATGTAAAAATCGTTAATTTAAAGTAATATTTGAATAAACCTTCAACGTAAAGTCGGAAGAAATATTCGTACAAAATTTCCAAATATTTGCGATATGTTTGGCATTGTGTCTAATTATAATTGAAAATTTTCAAAAAATAGGAACATTGCCAATCCTTTCTCATCAAATACACAGCGGCAAGATGGGCCTCATATTCTTGTTGCAAAAGCTCGTTCATATTCTCAATTTCGTATAAAGTCGAATATTCTTTAGCCATTTTAAAAAATTTCTCTAAATTTGTCGCTAATCCTTTGACAAATTCCGAAAATATAGCATCATAAGTCTAAAGGTGAATTTATTAATTAAATAATATTTATTTTAGTTTAAGTCTTTCTTACCCATATCAAACCATCACCAAATTTTGTTCTTACAATTATTTTATGTTTGTCATTTTTTATTTCATTGGCTCTCCATGGATTATCTTCTTTTGCCCTTTCTTCAGCTTTTTTGAATATTTCCTCTAAATATTCTTCAAAATTTTCTCCACAATTTTGTCGAATTATTCCGTCCAAACTTTCATTTGTTTGCCATTCATTCGCTGTGTCAATTGCCAATTGCAAAATCATTTCATTAATTGACAATTTTACTTCATAATTCAATCTCTTCTCATTCAACAATTTTGGTTCAAAACCATAAGCGAACAGTTTGTTTAATTTATAATCAAAACCGTTTCCGTTGCGAAAATAAAATCGCGAAATTTTCTCGAGACAGCGTAAACATTGGTCCATCAATTTCAATTTGTTTTTTAAATACAAATTTTGGCTTTACTGTATGAATTCCGACGTATTCTCTATACAAATAAGCATATAAAATGTCCAAATATTTTCGGTATTTTTGACATTCTGTCTTTCATGTTTATCAAATGATGCTATTTTGTCAAATTGCCAATTCTTTCTCATAAAATACATAATGCCAAGGTGTGCCTCATATTTTTGAATTGATAATTCACTGAATTTGGTTTCTTGATGACCTTTCATAAATGCAATTAGCATTTTGTCATCGACCTAATTAATTAAAATTGATTAATAAAAATTTCTCCCCAAATAATTGCTCACCGATGGACTCGCATTTAAAGTTGGGATTAAAAAATGATTAGCAATAATTATAAAAGGAATTAAATAGAAAGAATAAAACATTAAACTTTTTAAAAAACAAAAGCGCATGAATTTATTCCAATTTATTTACTTTAAAGTGAATTATTAAAAAAAAATATGAAATTTAATTATATTTTTCAATGTCGTAAACTAATTAATAAAATGAAAAAGCATATAGTCATATAAAAGGAGTAAAAAATTGATTTTAATTTAAATACTGATAATAAGTAGAATTATCCAAAAACCCTTACTTATTTATTATAATTGTTTATTATTTTAAATAATGATGCAATATTTATTTAAAAAAATTGGGATTGATCACTCATTAATAGGATTATCCAAATCCATTTTTTACTTTGTTTCTTTGTAAAATCTTTATTTTGACAAGAAATAAAGAAGTGATGATGAGAGAATTGGAGGAGAAATTGTATCACAATAAAAAGGTAAATTTGGCTAATACGAAAAATGGAACAATTTTTAAAAATTTTCCTTTTTGCCATTTTATTAGGCTATTTTAGAGATTTCCAAAAGGCCAGCAATTTCTTTGTCAGTTAATGATAGGTTTTCGGGTACTATTAAGTTTAAGGGGAAGATTTCACACACATTTTTGAATGCCTATAAATGTGTTTCAGAAATTAATGAAAATAAGTATCAACGGATTTGTGAGGTCGCTGATCACGAATCCGGGCTCAGATCAGTGCTACCTTTCACTACATGAGCTGTACATGGACAAAGAATTGATAGACTTCCTAAACCAATGGTACCCTCATGTGCAAGATGCCCATTTAATGTGTGTTTTAAGCAACTACAACCAACAAAGCAAAGCAAATGAATATTTTTTAATAAATATAAAAAAAATTATTTTATAAGTTTATTTAAAAATGTTTTTGGGAATGAGGTTCTGTGATTTATTAACTGATAAATTTATATTTTATAGATAATTAGCATATGTATATATGTAAAAAGATGGAACCGGCGATTTACAAATTGTGAGGCTTCAGGTCAGGGAGATTAATTAAATATTTAAAAAATAAATTTTCTAGGTTTAATTTTAACTTGTTTTGCTTGCAGTGTTTGTCTACGGCAAGGGAAGGAACACACATTTTAAATATTTAAAAATTATTTGAACACAAAGCACACCATACTGATTTGGCTAGAGCTCTTTTGTGAAATATTTGCGGTTTTCGCGAAACGATTTAGCACTATCGGAATATTAATTGTCTATTTATAATTAGAAAATTGAAAAGAAATCATAAAGTTAAATTTTTAATATTGTAAAAAGCCAATAAATTATTCTGAATTTATTTTATCAAAAAAAAGGTAAAATAATCTTTAAACTTTATAATATAAAAGTTGATTTATTTTATTTTATTTTTTTCTTAAAATAACCTAACCTACCCATTAAGAAAAACATATTACTCTCACCACACTTTTTTAGAAACAAACTAAAGTAATTTCTGAAAATCATCATTAAAGTCATTCTTTCCAACAAAAGAGAACAAACAGTTAAATAAATGTAATTAATTATACAACAATTTATTTTATCAAGAAAATTTTAAAACAGTTACTTTTTAATTATTTGGCAAGTGGTGTTAAAAACATTCAATAGAAAATTTTTTCGAAAAAAATTGACTATGATCAAATTAATATTATTTCTGCTAAAAATTTTTTTCTTTTTCCCAATTCTGAAAAAATAATTTCTCGCAAACCTCTCTCCCCCGCCACTATTCTTACAAGATTATAAAATCGCGTGTCACGAGACATGAGACGAGCAAAACATCCTTGGCATACGAAGTAAAGCGATTGAAAATTGCGAATCAAAATTATAACCCGGAAAAAGGGAAGATAAATTAAAGGGATATGCAACGAAAAAGACCTTGAAAAATGGGGCAAAAAATAACAAATATTAATGAATTCTTAATCGATTTTTTAAACTTTGCAAACTGATCAGTTATCACGGATTTGTTTGGGACACCAATTCAGTGTCCGTTTCGTTTTGCGAACATATTTGCATATTTGTGCATATTTTGGCATTTCGTGCATATTTGAGCTTTTTTTCAGCAAATCCTCTATTAAAACGGCTCCCGCCATTAAAGAGGCCATTTGGGCCTCTAATGACCGAAAACTTTTCAAAAATATCATTTTTTGGGTATTTCTAATAAAAAGATATTTAAAAAATTTTATGCCAAAAATAGTCAGAAAATAGAAAATTTTTCATTTTTTAATATTTTCTTGAAAATAATTAAATTTTATCTTCATTTTGTATTTTTGGTTCTAAAATGATTATTCATATTATATTTAGCTATTTTCGAGATTTTATGCTGAAATTTAACAAATTTGAAGAGATTTGTAAAATTTGCCCTCAATTTGGAAAAACATCAGAGCAATGCTAATGACCACAAAATAACGGAAAAAGAAAAAAAAATTGAAAAATGGAAAATTTATTGGCAATTAAAAAAAGAAAATCCAAAATGAGTGACAAACATTGCAAAAATATTGAAAATTCATCACGATTTTAGGATATAAAAAACAATTTGGGGGAGAAATACATAAGCAATGAAAAAGATATTTTTTTTTGGATTTTTACTTTTTCAAAATAAATTATTCAAAAAAGAAAATATTCAACTTATCAATGGCACAAAATTAAGTCGAATTTTTATGAAAATTAAAGTTAGCCATTCAATAACTGAAAATTATGTAAGAATTCTTTTTAATAATTATTAGACAAAATTGAAAAAAGAATTTGTATTGAAAAAATACAAAATACGAAATATATAATACATAGGAAATTCAAAAATTTATATATGAAATCAATAAATCTCACACACGAATAATTTTACGCTTCCACGTAAAAGTAAAATCAATATACATATGATTAATTTTTATATATTCTTAACTCAAAAATTAAATAAAAAATAATTCATTATATATATTATAATTTAGAAAAAATAAAAAAAATTTTCTTATTTTTATTTGAGTATTCGACTACCAATAATTCTGGTTTTGAAGAATTTATAAAAAATCACGATGCCATAGAACTTGTCAAAAGCTATCAAAATAACGAAATTAAAACATTAAAAAACTTCATGAACTTTTGAAATTTTTTAAATTCGTTCAAAGACTTTTAAATATAAACAATTGCCCATAAGGTTTCATTTAATTTCGATTTATAAACAAATTTACAAAAATTGAATGTTTGTTCAAAGACTTTTTTCCCAATCATTCTGTTTTTTAAGTCGCCCGCCCCCACTGAGTTTTTTTTCGCATCGACCTATCACTATAGGCGGATATCCGGAGATCCGGAGATCCCAGACATTTTATTACGTCCTCATAATATACGTTGAAAAAATTACATTAAATGAATGATATTTATGACTTCATAATTATGTGACGTTAATAAATCTTTTGGGTTTTCTGATGATATTATGCATATTTAACACATAAATAATTTTTTTTTATTCCATTTTACAAATATATTTTATTCATTTAAAAATTATGTTGTTTAATTGTGCAATTATTGCAATTTGTGCAATAATTGCTAATGTGTTTATTGGCACTGTGAAAGGAATGGGCCCAGCTTCTTCTTCTTCATCACCTGCATCTTCTGCCTTTGAGCATCGTATTGACATTCCGGAAGAGAAAGCAATTTTTATGGAAAAAACCGGTAGAAATAACGCTGAATACAATTGCACTTTTTGGCATTTTCTTTTTTTGTGATTTTTACGGTTTTTTTCGTAACTTTTAGTATTTCACAAAAATTTGCAAGCCTAAATTATAATATTCAAACTTAGTATTTTATATGAACTTTATAATTTCATTTAGGAATAATTAATTTTTCATTTTAGAACCCAATTATCAAGCCAAATTGCTAATGATTTCACTGAAAAATGCTGTTGCTTTTTTGCAAATGTTTTCTGAAATAGCTTTGAAGCTTAATGAGGACACCTTCAAGAATGTTTGTTTTAAAATTATTTGTTAGAGTTCGTAAGGTCCGGGATCGAGCAGGGGATTCCCTGTGATCTCAGACAAGGGTCCAAACGGGAACCGGGAAAAGGAAGGAAAACGAAAAAATCATAAAATAACTTAAAAATATTTTAAAACCGGAATTTTTAGTAAATTTTCTGTCTTTGTCACTTAAAATATTTTTCTCATTTAAATATTTTTAAAAAAATAGCCCAAAAGCCACAAAATTTAATCGGTAGAATAAATTTTCATTATATCAGCTAACGACCCAATTTTTTTTTTGCAAATCTGTGAAAAAATATTATAATTTTCAAGCATCAAAAAATTACATTTATCATGTTCAGTGCCTTTCTCTACATCACAAATTTCCAAAAGTCTTCATAAATAATTGTTTCATTGTATCTATAAATATTGGACCAAATTATCAAAAAAATGAGATGCAAACTGATCAAATTATTAAATTAAAAATTCTTTGATTTGAAATTCCCGTTTCTCGGTTTAAAGGAAGGCCCGGTTTTTCCAAAAATTTCCATTCCCGATACTCTATTTATTTTCAGAAAAGCATCAACAGAGCGTTTAGTGACGTGCTGGAAAATACGAAAAGTTCACTTCAAAAATACAAACCAAATATTGGGCCAAATTTGATAACATTTATTTCTGATTTTTCAAAAAAATGTGAACAAATTGCATTTATTGGCGAAATGAAGAATAATGCTGATACTGAACTAAAAGTTAATTTTATAAAAATATTAATGTAATTAGGAATTACTTGGACATTATAAAATAATATTAAGTTTGAACAATTGCATGCGTTTGGATTATGTTATATTGGAATGTTTACAGCAATTGCAGAATTTATAAACAAAAAAATATCAACAATAATGTAATGTTTTAAAGATTTAAATATTCAAATATGTATAATTAAATTGCTAAATGAAGAGTTAATTTTTGTTCATATACTTAAGGTTATGGTTGAAATTATTTGTAAAACTAGGGATGTGCAAGAGTCTCGGTTGTCGACTCGAGAAATTTCTCGGGTTTTTCGCTTACTTATAGAAATTTTTAGGTTTAAGTCAAGAAAATTTTTTTGAAAATGTACCACTAAAATTGGTTTTTTTTAATAAAAAAAATATCAAAATTCATTTTTAAATTTTTAGACGTTATTCTAAGCTTATAAGATCATTTGTGTGATTTTATTATTATTCATTGTTTTCTAAGATTTGGTTCAAAAAATCTAACAAAATCTTTATTGCGTATTTTGATACACTTTGGGAGTTTTTGTAAACATTTCTTATTTTCCGGATTTCTTTTTTTAAACATTTTTTATGTACAAATTTTTCGAATTTTCATACAGTCCCATACAAAATTAAAGTTTAGTGACAACAATAATCATTCATTTGGCGTTATGCCTGCTATACGACGGCTTATTGCAGGAGAAGATGCAAACAAAGTAATTCGGATTTTAATTAAAATTAAAATATGAAATAATATTTTGCATGTTTAAGTCCGATGTGCAAAAAGATACCGTTGCTGTTGAACAAATGCACAATTTTTGGCGCATTTGCAAAGACATGATGACAGCTGACAGTGAAAATGCCAATTTGAGCTATGGCAATTTGGTGATTTATCGTCGTATCCAAACTGAAAAAGTAAATTTTAAAAAATTATTATAACTTAGGCTTTAACCATAAAAATGCCAAATATCTTCATATAATATGGACCAAAAACATTCTAAATATGCTATAAAAATACCTAATTATGGATTAATAAATACCTCTTTTAAAACGGTCAAAAATGGATTTAAATCAGAAAAAAGAGGCCAAAATATGAATTTCTTCTCGAATATAAAAATAAGCACTTGTATTGACTAAAAACTCTAAGTAAAAAAATTATTACGCGAGAAAAATATGCAAATTATACAATTTACACCCCTAATTTTAGATAAAGCAAAATATGTTGGATTTAACTCGGCACAACATGTGCGATTTCGTATCGAAGAAGATTCAAATTGATATTCCAACCGGACATTGAACAGACGACTATTAGGCAGGGCTACCATTTGTCCTTATTTGTAAGATTTGTCCTTATTTTTAGGGTTCAAATCTTACAAATTTTAAATGTTCTTTTTGTAAGATTTGTCCTTATTTAAGCTCTTTGTCCTTATTTCAGTCTTATTTTTTGGATTCAGAGAGAAATTTAGATTTTAAATGATAATTTTTGAAAGAAATATTTTTTGAAGCGAATTAATATTCAAAATCTTAACAAGATTCAGTTTAATATTCAAATTTTTCTCTCGGCGGTTTCTTATTCTCTTTAAAAAAATTGGCTCAAAAACGTAATTTTGTCATTTTTTGAACCAAATCGTTAAGAAATCGCATTAAAAATTACAAAAATTTTTCCGGCGGCTTCTATTAGAGCAGGGGTGTATCTGTTCTTATTTATAAGAAATGTTCTGATTTAGGGTAGTGCCTTATTTTCATTTAAAAGAGGAAATTTCTGAAAAATTTGGCTAATTCCTAACAAAATTGATCAAAAATTCTTAAAATTTTCCCTCAGCGGCGCCTATCGGCATCGCCGGCCCCCAAAAAATCCTATTTTTTCTCTTAAAAATTAGCCCAAGATCGCAAATTTTGTTCATTTTTGGTAGAGTCCGGTAAAAAAAAATTTCCGGGAGCGGGAGCGGGATCGGGAGTTCAAAATTTTCCGGGAGCGGGATCGGGAATCCCGTGAAAATCCCGCTCCCGTTAAAATCCCGCCCATTTTTAACGGGAGTCCCGGGCGGGAGCGGGAGTAATTCGAAAATTTAACTAAAAACTCACAAAAATATTTTTAATGCACAAATTTCAAGGAAAATCAATTTATTAAATTAAAAATATATAGAAAAATTTAGCAAGGAGAAATTTGAAATAAAAAAAATCTTATTTTTGAGTCGAAAATCAGAAAATTTTTTCAAATTTCTTAAATAAATTATTTTTTATAATTTATTCGAACAAAAATTTTATTAACTTTATATTTTTGACTCCCTTTATTAATTTTACAAAACTTTTTGCGGTCAGTAGAAGCGGAAACTGAAGTAGTTTCTTCTTTGACTTGTGATGATGGTCGGCTTTGCCTTCTCTCCAATCTAATGAGTGACAGATTGATAGTTATGAACTTCCACACAAATTATCACAATTTATTTTAGCTTTAACAAATAAATCATTAATAACGTCATCTCAAATGTGAGATAAGAGTGTGAATTTTAACATTCCATCACCTTCACACCTTTTTCCCCATTTTCGCCGTTCTCTTTCCCTTCTTCTGCGATTGGCACTTCATTTTCCTCATTTTCCGGCTGGGGCTCTGGCGATCGTTCTTTCAGAGCCCTAAAATCGCCACAAATTCATCAAATGCTTCAGCTAAAGCACCGTGCGCACGCGCCTGTTAAATCGGAATGCTTTTTAAATGAAATTATTTTTCAACCAAATTCTCTTTTAATGATTAAATAAATGTTATAAATTTCTTTTTCTTACTCCCACCTTCTCAGACAGATTGGCTCAATTTTGCCCACCCATAGACCGGTACTTCCTCCTCAACAATATTTTACAGTTGGTCAAACATGGCATCGATGTCCTTTCTCAGCTGCTCACGCCCTTTTGTTTACATTGTAGTTAACAATTCTTTTTCCATTTTTGCAATGTCAGCCGAATTGAACCGGCCCCACCTCGCAAACATAAATCACTTTCTTTTGCTTCCTCGCCCACTCGCAGGACATTAATCGCTTTTTGGTAGGTATTCCCCAAAATTTGGAAGTATTTATTCTTTAGGGGGAGGAGTATTTATTCGTTAGTGGAGGGGGGGGGGGGGGGGTACGGTACGGTACGGTAAGGAGTGGATGAGTTACTGTAGAAGACATATTCACTTGATAAAATGTTAAACAATTAAGGAGATTTGTCGCCGCCCCCGGCATACTGCCGCCCCGCCCCCGCCGTACGTTGAAATTGTGCGCGGCTGGACAGATAGTTGGGGCACATTTCACCGCGCCGACCTTAATTTATTTATACCTAGGCAATCCATAACCCGTTCTAAAATTTTGGAATTCTTTTTTTGCCTAATTATGAAAATTAATTATTTTTTTAGCTTTTCCAATCAAATTGTCTCAGAAAATTTAAATGCGCAAAAAAATGATGAGGGTTTTTTCATGCGGAGAAGTGAGTTTTTGAAATAGAGGATAGAGAGAAAAAATATACTTCAGAAATTAATATTTTTTAAGTCCCGTGCTTCTGTGAGCCTTCATGATCAGAAAAGAACGCGGAAGGAGGATAGAAGAAGAGCAGGGTGGGGGGGAGAAAAACATTTTTAAATGTTGAGTTAATAAAAAAGTTAATAAATGACTTATAATTTAATGATATTTTTAAATAATGTGTACGGCTGAGATGGCCTTCACTTTGGCCAGGCGAGTGTAGCAACGAAATGACGTATTTAGAGCGAATTGATTACCGATGAAATGCCCAAAAAAGCGCCGGAATTCACTTTATTTGTACCCTCTTAAACTTGGGTAATTAACCGAAATCAGGGGGAGCACAACATAACAATGGCAAACAATATACAAAATGAAAATGGGCGAAAAGTAACAGCACATGAAAATAGAAAAATAGGGGCAAAAGGCATTTGGACGGATATCACAACTTTTCGGCACGGGGGAGGCGCAGGGCACTTCGGGAATGAAGGGGCGGCACGGAGGGAGTAATGGAAACTTCGGAGGGAACCAATCGTCGATTTGAAAATCACTTAAAAAGCCCGCCTTTTTACCGTTTTATGAGGAATTTTCTGGAATAATATTTAATTAATTTCATTTGTAATTTCCGTCCTTCTGTTATATTATTGTTATTCATTCATCCAACTTTACGAAAATTCGTCTTTTCTATTATTCATAGAAGCACTTTTTCATTTCATTTTATTTTCCTTTTTTATTTTTAATGTTTTTTGTTTTTGTCGTTGTCGCGACTCGCGACAAGTGGCCAAAAACTGAAAAAAATGTTCATAAACTTATAAACTTATAAATTTACTCATTTCAATTTTTTCCGGCCTCGCCCTAGGGTCTCCGCGGGATGCCAATTTTTTAAAAATTCAAAATCAAAAAAAAATTAAAAATAATAATTTTTGGTGCACTTTCTGGCAATAAATTTGTTGAAATAATCAAATACCAACATTTCTTTCGATGTCCTGTGCTGAAACTAACCTATAATTACAGAGTAATAACTCATAACTTAGTCAAACTCGAAATTAATTAATCTTGGTGTTGAGATATAACTCTACTTGTCCTCTATTTTTTTAATTTAAAAAAATCAAAAACCAAACCGCGACTCAATATTTGTCCATAAGTTTTTTGAAATTAAACTAATAGAAAATCTTGTGCTCTAGAAATATATAAAGAAACTTAAAATATGTGACTTTCTTCGGAAGTTATATGAATGAATTAAATGGGTCACATTTTTATGGGCATAGAAAAATGTAAGAATATTTAAATGCGTGAAAATTGAACAACTTTCAACCAAGAATCCATCGTTGACATAAATAGATAGGACAGCTAAGTTTCAAAAATTAAATTATATCTATTTAAAAAAAAAAGATATTTAAACAAGTTATTAAATCATTGGTTCGAATTTTTTGGTTTTATTCTGAAAATAAAATTAAATAAATATTAAATTTAATATTACTTTCATTGATACATTTTTTTAATTTGGCTAGCAACAGAGGCCCTAATAGCAGGGCTACCATTGAAAATTTCCCGAAATAAGAACATCGCTGGTCAAAAATAAGATTTTAGGGTCAAAAATAAGGACATTTTTTAAAACATGCTTCCAAAATTTAAATCGCATTTTTATTCAACAAAATCAAGCATTAGCAACATATTTCTCGCCGCTAACTATTTTTCTGAGCAATTCCGGCTTAGAAATGAGAAATTTATACATTTCCGAAAATCAATTTTAAGGTTTTAACAATTTTGTCGAAAACATAAGCAATTGGTAATTTCAGTGCATTTAGAATCAAAAAAATCAGATTTTTAACAATTTTTTTCGGCGCATTTTTCCGAAAAAATTTTTGGGTATGGGTGAGGGAAGAGCGTCCGGCGGTGCCGATAGGCGCCGCCGGGGAAATTTTTTGAAAATTTAATGCAATTTGTTAACAAGTTCTGTCCAAAAATGAACAAAATTTGCGATCTTGGGCTAATTTTTAAGAGAAAAAATAGGATTTTTTGGGGGCCGGCGATGCCGATAGGCGCCGCTGAGGGAAAATTTTAAGAATTTTTGATCAATTTTGTTAGGAATTAGCCAAATTTTTCAGAAATTTCCTCTTTTAAATGAAAATAAGGCACTACCCTAAATCAGAACATTTCTTATAAATAAGACAGATACACCCCTGCTCTAATAGAAGCCGCCGGAAAAATTTTTGTAATTTTTAATGCGATTTCTTAACGATTTGGTTCAAAAAATGACAAAATTACGATTTTGAGCCAATTTTTTTTACAGAGAATAAGAAACCGCCGAGAGAAAAATTTGAATATTTAACTGAATCTTGTTAAGATTTTGAATATTAATTCGCTTCAAAAAATATTTCTTTCAAAAATTATCATTTAAAATCTAAATTTCTCTCTGAATCCAAAAAAAAAGACTGAAATAAGGACAAAGAGCTTAAATAAGGACAAATCTTACAAATAAGAACATTTAAAATTTGTAAGATTTGAACCCTAAAAATAAGGACAAATCTTACAAATAAGGACAAATGGTAGCCCTGCCTAATAGTCGTCTGTTCAATGTCCGGTTGGAATATCAATTTGAATCTTCTTCGATACGAAATCGCACATGTTGTGCCGAGTTAAATCCAACATATTTTGCTTTATCTAAAATTAGGGGTGTAAATTGTATAATTTGCATATTTTTCTCGCTTAATAATTTTTTTACTTATAGTTTTTAGTCAATACAAGTGCTTGTTTTTATATTCGAGAAGAAATTCATATTTTGGCCTCTTTTTTCTGATTTAAATCCATTTTTTGACTGTTTTAAAAGACGTATTTAATCCATATTTAGGTATTTTTATAGAATATTTAGAATGTTTTTGGTCCATATTATATGAAGATATTTGGCATTTTTATGGTTAAAGCCTAAGTTATAATAATTTTTTAAAATTTACTTTTTCAGTTTGGATACGACGATAAATCACCAAATTGCCATAGCTCAAATTGGCATTTTCACTGTCAGCTGTCATCATGTCTTTGCAAATGCGCCAAAAATTGTGCATTTGTTCAACAGCAACGGTATCTTTTTGCACATCGGACTTAAACATGCAAAATATTATTTCATATTTTAATTTTAATTAAAAATCCGAATTACTTTGTTTGCATCTTCTCCTGCAATAAGCCGTCGTATAGCAGGCATAACGCCAAATGAATGATTATTGTTGTCACTAAACTTTAATTTTGTATGGGACTGTATGAAAATTCGAAAAATTTGTACATAAAAAATGTTTAAAAAAAGAAATCCGGAAAATAAGAAATGTTTACAAAAACTCCCAAAGTGTATCAAAATACGCAATAAAGAAACCAAATCTTAGAAAACAATGAATAATAATAAAATCACACAAATGATCTTATAAGCTTAGAATAACGTCTAAAAATTTAAAAATGAATTTTGATATTTTTTTTTATTAAAAAAAACCAATTTTAGTGGTACATTTTCAAAAAAATTTTCTTGACTTAAACCTAAAAATTTCTATAAGTAAGCGAAAAGCCCGAGAAATTTCTCGAGTCGACAACCGAGACTCTTGCACATCCCTAGTTTTACAAATAATTTCAACCATAACCTTAAGTATATGAACAAAAATTAACTCTTCATTTAGCAATTTAATTATACATATTTGAATATTTAAATCTTTAAAACATTACATTATTGTTGATATTTTTTTGTTTATAAATTCTGCAATTGCTGTAAACATTCCAATATAACATAATCCAAACGCATGCAATTGTTCAAACTTAATATTATTTTATAATGTCCAAGTAATTCCTAATTACATTAATATTTTTATAAAATTAACTTTTAGTTCAGTATCAACATTATTCTTCATTTCGCCAATAAATGCAATTTGTTCACATTTTTTTGAAAAATCAGAAATAAATGTTATCAAATTTGGCCCAATATTTGGTTTGTATTTTTGAAGTGAACTTTTCGTATTTTCCAGCACGTCACTAAACGCTCTGTTGATGCTTTTCTGAAAATAAATAGAGTATCGGGAATGGAAATTTTTGGAAAAACCGGGCCTTCCTTTAAACCGAGAAAAGCGGGAATTTCAAATCAAAGAATTTTTAATTTAATAATTTGATCAGTTTGCATCTCATTTTTTTGATAATTTGGTCCAATATTTATAGATACAATGAAACAATTATTTATGAAGACTTTTGGAAATTTGTGATGTAGAGAAAGGCACTGAACGTGATAAATGTAATTTTTTGATGTTTGAAAATTATAATATTTTTTCACAGATTTGCAAAAAAAAAAATTGGGTCGTTAGCTGATATAATGAAAATTTATTCTACCGATTAAATTTTGTGGCTTTTGGGCTATTTTTTTTAAATATTTAAATGAGAAAAATATTTTAAGTGACAAAGACAGAAAATTTACTAAAAATTCCGGTTTTAAATATTTTTAAGTTATTTTATGATTTTTTCGTTTTCCTTTCTTTTCCCGGTTCCCGTTTGGACCCTTGTCTGAGATCACAGGGAATCCCCTGCTCGATCCCGGACCTTACGAACTCTAACAAATAATTTTAAAACAAACATTCTTGAAGGTGTCCTCATTAAGCTTCAAAGCTATTTCAGAAAACATTTGCAAAAAAGCAACAGCATTTTTCAGTGAAATCATTAGCAATTTGGCTTGATAATTGGGTTCTAAAATGAAAAATTAATTATTCATAAATGAAATTATAAAGTTCATATAAAATACTAAGTTTGAATAATATAATTTAGGCTTGCAAATTTTTGTGAAATACTAAAAAGTATGAAAGAAAATCGTAAAAACCACAAAAAAAGAAAATGCCAAAAAGTGCAATTGTATTCAGCGTTATTTCTACCGGTTTTTTCCATAAAAATTGCTTTCTCTTCCGGAATGTCAATACGATGCTCAAAGGCAGAAGATGCAGGTGATGAAGAAGAAGAAGCTGGGCCCATTCCTTTCACAGTGCCAATAAACACATTAGCAATTATTGCACAAATTGCAATAATTGCACAATTAAACAACATAATTTTTAATAAAATATATTTGTAAAATGGAATAAAAAAAAATTATTTATGTGTTAAATATGCATAATATCATCAGAAAACCCAAAAGATTTATTAACGTCACATAATTATGAAGTCATAAATATCATTCATTTAATGTAATTTTTTCAACGTATATTATGAGGAAGTAATAAAATGTCTGGGATCTCCGGATCTCCGGATATCCGCCTATAGTGATAGGTCGATGCGAAAAAAAACTCAGTGGGGCGGGCGACTTAAAAAACAGAATGATTGGGAAAAAAGTGTTTGAACAAACATTCAATTTTTGTAAATTGGTTTATAAATCGAAATTAAATGAAACCTTATGGGCAATTGTTTATATTTAAAAGTCTTTGAACGAATTTAAAAAATTTCAAAAGTTCATGAAGTTTTTTAATGTTTTAATTTCGTTATTTTGATAGCTTTTGACAAGTTCTATGGCATCGTGATTTTTTATAAATTCTTCAAAACCAGAATTATTGGTAGTCGAATACTCAAATAAAAATAAGAAATTTTTTTAATTTTTTTCTAAATTATAATATATATATAATGAATTATTTTTTTATTTAATTTTTGAGTTAAGAATATATAAAAATTAATCATATGTATATTGATTTTACTTTTACGTGGAAGCGTAAAATTATTCGTGTGTGAGATTTATTGATTTCATATATAAATTTTTGAATTTCCTATGTATTATATATTTCGTATTTTGTATTTTTTCAATATAAATTCTTTTTTCAATTTTGTCTAATAATTATTAAAAAGAATTCTTACATAATTTTCAGTTATTGAATGGCTAACATTAATTTTCATAAAAATTCGACTTAATTTTGTGCCATTGATAAGTTGAATATTTTCTTTTTTGAATAATTTATTTTGAAAAAGTAAAAATCCAAAAAAAAAATATCTTTTTCATTGCTTAAGTATTTCTCCCCCAAATTGTTTTTTATATCCTAAAAGCGTGATGAATTTTCAATATTTTTGTAATGTTTGTCACTCATTTTGGATTTTCTTTTTTTAATTGCCAATAAATTTTCCATTTTCCATTTTTCAATTTTTTTTCTTTTTCCGTTATTTTGTGGTCATTAGCATTGCTCTGATGTTTTTCCAAATTGAGGGCAAATTTTACAAATCTCTTCAAATTTGTTAAATTTCAGCATAAAATCTCGAAAATAGCTAAATATAATATGAATAATCATTTTAGAACCAAAAATACAAAATAAAGATAAAATTAATTATTTTGAAAAAAATTTAGTAAAAAATGAAAAATTTTCTATTTTCTGACTATTTTTGGCATAAAATTTTTTAAATGTCTTTTTATTAGAAATACCCAAAAATGATTTTTTGAAAATTTTTCGGTCATTAGAGGCTCAAATGGCCTCTTTAATGGCGGGAGCCGTTTTTTGAGTATTCGACTACCAATAATTCTGGTTTTGAAGAATTTATAAAAAAACACGATGCCATAGAACTTGTCAAAAGCTATCAAAATAACGAAATTAAAACATTAAAAAACTTCATGAACTTTTGAAATTTTTTAAATTCGTTCAAAGACTTTTAAATATAAACAATTGCCCATAAGGTTTCATTTAATTTCGATTTATAAACAAATTTACAAAAATTGAATGTTTGTTCAAAGACTTTTTTCCCAATCATTCTGTTTTTTAAGTCGCCCGCCCCCACTGAGTTTTTTTTCGCATCGACCTATCACTATAGGCGGATATCCGGAGATCCGGAGATCCCAGACATTTTATTACTTCCTCATAATATACGTTGAAAAAATTACATTAAATGAATGATATTTATGACTTCATAATTATGTGACGTTAATAAATGTTTTGGTTTTTCTGATGATATTATGCATATAGAACACATAAATATTTTTTTTTTATTCCATTTTCCAAATATATTTTTATATATTATTTTCATTTAAAAATTATGTTGCTTAATTTTGCAATTATTGCAATTTGTGCAATAATTGCTAATGTGTTTATTGGCACTGTGAAAGGAATGGGCCCAGCTTCTTCTTCTTCATCACCTGCATCTTCTGCATTTGAGCATCGTATTGACATTCCAGAAGAGAAAGCAATTTTTATGGAAAAAACCGGTAGAAATAACGCTGAATACAATTGCACTTTTTGGCATTTTCTTTTTTTGTGATTTTTACGATTTTCTTTCATACTTTTTTTAGTATTTCACAAAAATTTGCAAGCCTAAATTATAATATTCAAACTTAGTATTTTATATGAACTTTATAATTTCATTTAGGAATACTTAATTTTTCATTTTAGAATCCAATTATCAAGCCAAATTGCTAATGATTTCACTGAAAAATGCTGTTGCTTTTTTGCAAATGTTTTCTGAAATAGCTTTGAAGCTTAATGAGGACCCCTTCAAGAATGTTTGTTTTAAAATTATTTGTTAGAGTTCGTAAGGTCCGGGATCGAGCAGGGGATTCCCTGTGATCTCAGACAAGGGTCCAAACGGGAACCGTGAAAAGGAAGGAAAACGAAAAAATCATAAAATAACTTAAAAATATTTTAAAACCGGAATTTTTAGTAAATTTTCTGTCTTTGTCACTTAAAATATTTTTCTCATTTAAATATTTTTAAAAAAATAGCCCAAAAGCCACAAAATTTAATCGGTAGAATAAATTTTCATTATATCAGCTAACGACCCAATTTTTTTTTTGCAAATCTGTGAAAAAATATTATAATTTTCAAACATCAAAAAATTACATTTATCATGTTCAGTGCCTTTCTCTACATCACAAATTTCCAAAAGTCTTCATAAATAATTGTTTCATTGTATCTATAAATATTGGACCAAATTATCAAAAAAATGAGATGCAAACTGATCAAATTATTAAATTAAAAATTCTTTGATTTGAAATTCCCGCTTTTCTCGGTTTAAAGGAAGGCCCGGTTTTTCCAAAAATTTCCATTCCCGATACTCTATTTATTTTCAGAAAAGCATCAGCAGAGCGTTTAGTGACGTGCTGGAAAATACGAAAAGTTCACTTCAAAAATACAAACCAAATATTGGGCCAAATTTGATAACATTTATTTCTGATTTTTCAAAAAAATGTGAACAAATTGCATTTATTGGCGAAATGAAGAATAATGTTGATACTGAACTAAAAGTTAATTTTATAAAAATATTAATGTAATTAGGAATTACTTGGACATTATAAAATAATATTAAGTTTGAACAATTGCATGCGTTTGGATTATGTTATATTGGAATGTTTACAGCAATTGCAGAATTTATAAACAAAAAAATATCAACAATAATGTAATGTTTTAAAGATTTAAATATTCAAATATGTATAATTAAATTGCTAAATGAAGAGTTAATTTTCGTTCATATACTTAAGGTTATGGTTGAAATTATTTGTAAAACTAGGGATGTGCAAGAGTCTCTCTCGGCTGTCGACTCGAGAAATTTCTCGGGTTTTTCGCTTACATATAGAAATTTTTAGGTTTAAGTCAAGAAAATTTTTTTGAAAATGTACCACTAAAATTGGTTTTTTTAAGAAAAAAAATATCAAAATTCATTTTTAAATTTTTAGACGTTATTCTAAGCTTATAAGATCATTTGTGTGATTTTATTATTATTCATTGTTTTCTAAGATTTGGTTCAAAAAATCTAACAAAATCTTTATTGCGTATTTTGATACACTTTGGGAGTTTTTGTAAACATTTCTTAATTTTCCGGATTTCTTTTTTTAAACATTTTTTATGTACAAATTTTTCGAATTTTCATACAGTCCCATACAAAATTAAAGTTTAGTGACAACAATAATCATTCATTTGGCGTTATGCCTGCTATACGACGGCTTATTGCAGGAGAAGATGCAAACAAAGTAATTCGGATTTTTAATTAAAATTAAAATATGAAATAATATTTTGCATGTTTAAGTCCGATGTGCAAAAAGATACCGTTGCTGTTGAACAAATGCACAATTTTTGGCGCATTTGCAAAGACATGATGACAGCTGACAGTGAAAATGCCAATTTGAGTTATGGCAATTTGGTGATTTATCGTCGTATCCAAACTGAAAAAGTAAATTTTAAAAAATTATTATAACTTAGGCTTTAACCATAAAAATGCCAAATATCTTCATATAATATGGACCAAAAACATTCTAAATATGCTATAAAAATACCTAATTATGGATTAATAAATACCTCTTTTAAAACGGTCAAAAATGGATTTAAATCAGAAAAAAGAGGCCAAAATATGAATTTCTTCTCGAATATAAAAATAAGCACTTGTATTGACTAAAAACTATAAGTAAAAAAATTATTACGCGAGAAAAATATGCAAATTATACAATTTACACCCCTAATTTTAGATAAAGCAAAATATGTTGGATTTAACTCGGCACAACATGTGCGATTTCGTATCGAAGAAGATTCAAATTGATATTCCAACCGGACATTGAACAGACGACTATTAGGCAGGGCTACCATTTGTCCTTATTTGTAAGATTTGTCCTTATTTTTAGGGTTCAAATCTTACAAATTTTAAATGTTCTTATTTGTAAGATTTGTCCTTATTTAGGCTCTTTGTCCTTATTTCAGTCTTATTTTTTGGATTCAGAGAGAAATTTAGATTTTAAATGATAATTTTTGAAAGAAATGTTTTTTGAAGCGAATTAATATTCAAAATCTTAACAAGATTCAGTTAAATATTCAAATTTTTCTCTCGGCGGTTTCTTATTCTCTGTAAAAAAATTGGCTCAAAATCGTAATTTTGTCATTTTTTGAACCAAATCGTTAAGAAATCGCATTAAAAATTACAAAAATTTTTCCGGCGGCTTCTATTAGAGCAGGGGTGTATCTGTTCTTATTTATAAGAAATGTTCTGATTTAGGGTAGTGCCTTATTTTCATTTAAAAGAGGAAATTTCTGAAAAATTTGGCTAATTCCTAACAAAATTGATTAAAAATTCTTAAAATTTTCCCTCAGCGGCGCCTATCGGCATCGCCGGCCCCCAAAAAATCCTATTTTTTCTCTTAAAAATTAGCCCAAGATCGCAAATTTTGTTCATTTTTGGACAGAACTTGTTAACAAATTGCATTAAATTTTCAAAAAATTTCCCCGGCGGCGCCTATCGGCACCGCCGGACGCTCTTCCCTCACCCATACCCAAAAATTTTTTCGGAAAAATGCGCCGAAAAAAATTGTTAAAAATCTGATTTTTTTGATTCTAAATGCACTGAAATTACCAATTGCTTATGTTTTCGACAAAATTGTTAAAACCTTAAAATTGATTTTCGGAAATGTATAAATTTCTCATTTCTAAGCCGGAATTGCTCAGAAAAATAGTTAGCGGCGAGAAATATGTTGCTAATGCTTGATTTTGTTGAATAAAAATGCGATTTAAATTTTGGAAGCATGTTTTAAAAAATGTCCTTATTTTTGACCCTAAAATCTTATTTTTGACCAGCGATGTTCTTATTTCGGGAAATTTTCAATGGTAGCCCTGCTATTAGGGCCTCTGTTGCTAGCCAAATTAAAAAAATGTATCAATGAAAGTAATATTAAATTTAATATTTATTTAATTTTATTTTCAGAATAAAACCAAAAAATTCGAACCAATGATTTAATAACTTGTTTAAATATCTTTTTTTTTTAAATAGATATAATTTAATTTTTGAAACTTAGCTGTCCTATCGATGGATTCTTGGTTGAAAGTTGTTCAATTTTCACGCATTTAAATATTCTTACATTTTTCTATGCCCATAAAAATGTGACCCATTTAATTCATTCATATAACTTCCGAAGAAAGTCACATATTTTAAGTTTCTTTATATATTTCTAGAGCACAAGATTTTCTATTAGTTTAATTTCAAAAAACTTATGGACAAATATTGAGTCGCGGTTTGGTTTTTGATTTTTTTAAATTAAAAAAATAGAGGACAAGTAGAGTTATATCTCAACACCAAGATTAATTAATTTCGAGTTTGACTAAGTTATGAGTTATTACTCTGTAATTATAGGTTAGTTTCAGCACAGGACATCGAAAGAAATGTTGGTATTTGATTATTTCAACAAATTTATTGCCAGAAAGTGCACCAAAAATTATTATTTTTAATTTTTTTTTGATTTTGAATTTTTAAAAAATTGGCATCCCGCGGAGACCCTAGGGCGAGGCCGGAAAAAATTGAAATGAGTAAATTTATAAGTTTATAAGTTTATGAACATTTTTTTCAGTTTTTGGCCACTTGTCGCGAGTCGCGACAACGACAAAAACAAAAAACATTAAAAATAAAAGGAAAATAAAATGAAATGAAAAAGTGCTTTTATGAATAATAGAAAAGACGAATTTTCGTAAAGTTAGATGAATGAATAACAATAATATAACAAAAGGACGGAAAATTACAAATGAAATTAATTAAATATTATTCCAGAAAATTCCTCATAAAACGGTAAAAAGGCGGGCTTTTTAGTGATTTTCAGATCGACGATTGGTTCCCTCCGAAGTTTCCATTACTCCCTCCGTGCCGCCCCTTCATTCCCGAAGTGCCCTGCGCCTCCACCGTGCCGAAAAGTTGTGATATCCGTCCAAATGCCTTTTGTCCCTATTTTTCTATTTTCATGTGCTGTTACTTTTCGCCCATTTTCATTTTGTATATTGTTTGCCATTGTTATGTTGTGCTCCCCCTGATTTCGGTTAATTACCCAAGTTTAAGAGGGTACAAATAAAGTGAATTCCGGCGCTTTTTTGGGCATTTCATCGGTAATCAATTCGCTCTAAATACGTCATTTCGTTGCTACACTCGCCTGGCCAAAGTGAAGGCCCTCTCAGCCGTACACATTATTTAAAAATATCATTAAATTATAAGTCATTTATTAACTTTTTTATTAACTCAACATTTAAAAATGTTTTTCTCCCCCCACCCTGCTCTTCTTCTATCCTCCTTCCGCGTTCTTTTCTGATCATGAAGGCTCACAGAAGCACGGGACTTAAAAAATATTAATTTCTGAAGCATATTTTTTCTCTCTATCCTCTATTTCAAAAACTCACTTCTCCGCATGAAAAACCCTCATCATTTTTTTGCGCATTTAAATTTTCTGAGACAATTTGATTGGAAAAGCTAAAAAAATAATTAATTTTCATAATTAGGCAAAAAAAAAGAATTCCAAAATTTTAGAACGGGTTATGGATTGCCTAGGTATAAATAAATTAATAAATTATTCAGTTCAACCAGCGCCCAAGGTCGGCGCGGTGAAATGTGCCCCAACTATCTGTCCAGCCGCGCACAATTTCAACGTACGGCGGGGGCGGGGCCGGCAGTATGCCGGGGGCGGCGACAAATCTCCTTAATTGTTTAACATTTTATCAAGTGAATATGTCTTCTACAGTAACTCATCCACTCCTTACCGTACCGTACCGTACCCCCCCCCCCTCCACTAACCAATAAATACTCCTCCCCCTAAAGAATAAATACTTCCAAATTTTGGGGAATACCTACCAAATGAAAAGCTCACAGCGGCGGAAGCAGTATTTGGCACATGCGGAAAATCGCATAAATTAGGCCAGCATAAAAATAATCCAACACAGCAAACACACAAAATGCCGGAAATTAATTAAACATTTTTTCTAAAAAATGAACAAAAACTTTGAAAAATCCTATTAAATCAATGGTAGCAAATACTTACATTAAAATGCTGTGAATGATCGCCGGTCGCAGTTCCTCCGTTTGCTCGGCCCCATTGGCATTCCAAAGATCTCAACGGCCCGTTAACGAGAACGGCCCGTAGAAGGAGGGGGGGGGGGGGGAGGTGATAAAACAACGGGGGGGGGGGGAGGAAAAAGTCCGCTAATAGCGGGCGGAAGGAGCGCGGGGGGAAGCAGAAGAAAGCGATTAATGTCCTGCGAGTGGGCGAGGAAGCAGAAGAAAGTGATTTATGTTTGCGAGGTGGGGCCGGTTCAATTCGGCTGACATTGCAAAAATGGAAAAAGAATTGTTAACTACAATGTAGGCGGAAGTAGTATTTGGCACATGCGGGGCATGACGAATTTGCTGACGATGATCCGGTGCCGGTGATGTTCGGTGAGCGGGGCCGGCGGGATATCGAGGCCAGCAAAACTGGGGGCAAAGGGTTTGCAACAAATCGCATAAATTAGGCCAGCATAAAAATAATCCAACACAGCAAACACACAAAATGCCGAAAATTAATTAAACATTTTTTCTAAAAAATGTAGAGTGCGCCGGGACCGGGACCTGGACACGGACAACTGAGTACAACTGAGTACCAAGGTCCCGGTTTTGACCGGGACCGGGACTAGTCCCGGTTTTTTCCCGGTTTTCCCAGCCAAAAATTCCCGGTTTTTCAACTCAAAAAGGTCCCGGTCCCGGTTAAGCCCAAAATTCCCGGTCCCGGCGCACTCTAAAAAAATGAACAAAAACTTTGAAAAATCCTATTAAATCAATGGTAGCAAATACTTACATTAAAATGCTGTGAATGATCGCCGGTCGCAGTTCCTCCGTTTGCTCGGCCCCATTGGCATTCCAAAGATCTCAACGGCCCGTTAACGAGAACGGCCCGTAGAAGGAGGGGGGAGGTGATAAAACAACGGGGGTGGGAGGAAAAAGGCCGCTAATAGCGGGCGGAAGGAGCGCGGGGGGAAAATATTGTTGAGGAGGAAGTACCGGTCTATGGGCAAAATTGAGCCAATCTGTCTGAGAAGGTGGGAGTAAGAAAAAGAAATTTATAACATTTATTTAATCATTAAAAGAGAATTTGGTTGAAAAATAATTTCATTTAAAAAGCATTCCGATTTAACAGGCGCGGGCGCACGGTGCTTTAGCTGAAGCATTTGATGAATTTGTGGCGAATTTTAGGGCTCTGAAAGAACGATCGCCAGAGCCCCAGCCGGAAAATGAGGAAAATGAAGTGCCAATCGCAGAAGAAGGGAAAGAGAACGGCGAAAATGGGGAGAAAGGTGTGAAGGTGATGGATGTTAAAATTCACACTCTTATCTCACATTTGAGATGACGTTATTAATGATTTATTTGTTAAAGCTAAAAATTGGACCAGGCAAAATGCCGTCGCGGTTGGCATTTCTGTCCTCGACGGCACGTTCAGCAGCAGTTGCCGTCAAAGTGTTCGGTTGACCAACGACAAAGAACACCGTTGAGGAACAGAGAATAATGGAGAACGAACAGCAGCAGTTAATGGCGAAGAACATTTTCCCACTTTTTTGTTGAATTTTTGGTATTTTTGGAGCAGTACACGCAACACAACAAAATCAAAAATGTAAAAAATGACTGGCGAACGCAAATTTTTCAAATTATAATTTTTTTTCCTTATTCCTCGGCATCATTAAAATGAAGCGCAACCGATTCTTCACTTTTTGCTTACGACATTAATTTTGGCGCACATGCCAATGTAAAAAATCCTTTTATTTAATTGGAATTTCAAGCTGAACATGGCTTTTGATGTTCGAAATTGAGATTTCTCGTACTCTCAAAAATTTTATTGGAAAAAAATATTTTTTTTAAACTTTGTAAAATATCTGAATTTATTTTTATAAATTATTAGCCCATAAATTTTCAAGCGGCCTTCTTTATCGGGCCAAGTCATTTAAAGTTCTCATTTGCCCATTAATCGTAAAATTGTTGGTGATACTGTATTTACAGGTTTGCCTACAGTTTCCCATCACAAAATACATTTATTTTCCTTGCTTTTGAAGTCATTTTTAAATGTAGAAACGAGTAAGTAATACAAAACTTTATGTTTTACAAAAAAGGTATTACAGTACTGTTTGGTTGAAAATACCGTATCCCTTAACGCTCTTCCCATGATTTCTTTGCTATAAAATAAAGTATAATCAAATCCACAAATTAATTAATTAGCTTCCTCCTGCGCAATGTCCGGCATCCATCATGGACGGTAAAACGAAAAAAATTGCCAAAAAATAATTGGCGTAAAAAACAAAACGCCAATGCATTCAAATGAAAAACAAAGTATATTTAATCTGATCAAATTCCTAATCAGAGGTCAAAGCTTCCAATTCACTTAAAATAATTTATACCAATCGTTTTTTATGATAATAAAATAAGAAATGAAATTTTAACATTTACAAAAGTTTCAGTGCCTTATTTTTAATCATTTCTATATTGATTCTAAATGTCTAAGTCTTTTTGTACCTTTACAACCAAAATTATTAGAATTTGCGAATTTTTATTTTATCATGTGCTAGAGACGTGAAAATAGTACGCCAAAATGAGAGAAAAAGAAATTGTTTTTAAAAAGCTGTAATATAAAAAATTCTGGGCTTCAAATATTTTTAATTATACCCAAATTTTGTTCGTAATTTTTTTCTCTATCGATATGCAAAATTTGGTGTGGATTTAACGTGTACGAAAAAAGTTAAACGTCACGAAATAAATGTTGTTTTTTAAAAATGAAGAGATAGTACATAAAACTGAGAGAAATAAAGATAAAAAGCAAATGTAACAGAACGCCAATAACTATCCATAAAAATATTTATTGCCGCTTTTTTTCCTTTTTTTACCGTCCATGCCATGTGTTCTTCAGCTGGGTGTTGTTGTTATTAGAGACCGGAAATTTCAAATTTGTGGATCCCGCTGCTGGATAGTGCTGTCCGAGAGTCTCGGTCTCGAGTCTCGACTCGAGAAAAGTCTCGGGTTTTTTGGTCTCGGTCTCGAGTCTCGGTCTCGGGTTTTTAAATCTCGGTCTCGATTTTCGAGACTCGAGACCAGGGGTGGGCGAAGCTCGGCTTAGTACTCGAAGCCGAAGCTCGAATCGAAGCCCAATTTTTTTCGAAGCACGAAGCTCGAAGTTCGAAGCCCAAAAAACGCGAAGTTTTCGAAGCTCGAAGCTCGAAGCACGAAGTTTTTGAAAAAATGATTTTACCCTAACAAAACTTTTTTTTCAAAAAATTTTCGTATTCACTAAAAATTAATTAAACTATAATTTTAAAAAATTAATAATTTATGCTTTTCCTAATAAATTTTCCATTTTTTGATTTTGATTATGGCTACCAACTGAAAATTTTCAAAATCAGCATTTGGCCGGTAAAAAATCAGCATTTTGGTAAATTTATTCCATGTTTAAAAAACTCAAAAACGTTTTTTGCGGCGCGCTTTTTCCAAAAAAATTTTTTGTGAACGGTGGGCCGACGGCGCCGGTGGGCGCCGTTGGGAAAAATTTTGAAATTTGACCGTATCTTGTTAACAAATTTAAGCAAAAAATGTAAAAATTTTGCGATTTTAAGCCTATTTTTTAATAAAAATTGGGGGCGGGGTAGGCGTCGCCGTGCGGGTGAAAAGGTGCGAATTTTAAACATATATTAAAAATCTACACTTACATTATATTTTTAAAATGTTAATTTTTGAAAAATTAAAACAAAAACAAATACTTGGAGGGGAACTGATCTAACGAAAAATCAGGAACGGATGCAAGAGCATAACCCACTGGAACACCAATGTAATTACGATTACTAAGCAAAAAGTTATAATGAGATTTAAATTTAAATTTACCATAAGCCGATCATTAAGGGTTTTTTCACTATGAAAACTCAATCTTTAGGGGTGTATTTTTCTCGAAGTTTCGAGCATTTTCACGAAGCTCGAAGCACGAAGTTCGAAGCCCAAAAAACGCGAAGTTTTCGAAGCTCGAAGCACGAAGCTCAAAGTTTCGCCCACCCCTGCTCGAGACCGAGACTTTTTTACACCCCTAATGATTGGCTTTTTGTAAATTTAAAATTAATGTATTTTTGGTAGCTTTTTTGCTTTATTTGCATATTTATATCCGTGGTCTAGTGGGTTGTGCTCTTGTTATGTTTGTCACTTTTGCGTTTGATCAGTTCCACTTCAAGTAGTTACTTTTTCTTCTAATTTTCAAAATTATTTCCTTTTCGGCAGGAATTCAATCCCATAATTTTAACATTTAAAACATAAAATATTGTTTGTTTTTTTACTAAATCGGTTAACAAATTGCACTCAAATTTTCAAAATTTCCCCCGGTGGTGCCTGTCGGCACCACCGGCACCCAAAACCTTATTTTTATAAAAAGTTGGCTCAAAATCGCAAAAATTTGGGCATTTTTGAACTAAATCTGGTAACAAATTGCACTCAAATTTTCAAAATTTTTCCCGGCGGCGCCTATCGGCACCGCTGGAGCTCCAAAATTATTATTTTTTTAATTGACTAAAAAATAGCGCAAAAAATTGCGTTTTTGGATTGATTATGGTACCTAATTGAATTAAAATAAAAATAAAAACAAAAATTTGTTAAGAAATGCGCAAGAAATTTTTTTTAACGATTTTTAAGCGAATAAGAAAATTTTTTGAAAAAAATCTCGGGTCTCGGGTTTTTTTGGTCTCGGTCTCGGGGTTTTGGGTCTCGGTCTCGAGTCTCGGGGTCGAGTCTCGGTCTCGGGGTCGAGTCTCGGTCTCGAGTCTCGGGAAATTTTTGGTCTCGGACAGCACTACTGCTGGAGAGTTGGTGGATTGAGTCCCAGTCATTGTAATGCCGGAGAATTGAGTCCCAGTGATTGAAATGTTGGTGGGTCGATTGGTATGTCATTGGAATGCTGGCGAATTGAGTCCCAGTGATTTTCAAACTCCTCAGAAAGGGGGGGGGGATAATTGGAGACAGTGGGATTAATGGAGACGGGGGGATAAAAAGAGTAAATACGGTATGGCAAAATAACAAATTTGGAGCCAAAAGAAAATTATATAAAATGGCTTTTCGTTTCTTGGGGAAATACACGAATTAGACTCGGAAAATTTAAATTCTTGAGCAGTCCTAATTGGTCCAATTATGTCAAAAATGAAAGAAACAAATTTTTACACATAATTAACGAGAAAAATGAGCATAAAAAATGATCAACAAGATCAATTTGTCCATTCAATAATCTCTCCAAAAAGCCGATCATTTCTTAATTATATTTAATTTCAGCACAATTCGACGCCCTTTTCCGCTGCTTTGAGCCACCGCTGGTGGGGACAATGGCCTAAATTAAGTGCAATTTTAATTCGATGACACTTTTGAAAAAGAAAACTTAAAAATCTTTTTAATTTATGTTCGAGTATGCTCACCCAATGCGTTTTCTGTTGCCATACAAACCAATCCCGACAAAATTGTTCAAGTTTTCGTCCTCCCATTGAACCGTCTCCCCAATTTGGTATCGCTTCAACAGCCAATTATAATCTGATGATGCTTTGCTCAGTGTCAGCTTTTCCTTGGTCAGTTCATTCACCAAATCAAATGGCACAATTGGCGTTGATGAGAATGGCGTGAACGCAAAAAATTGAATTTTGTAGCAGACAGAAGAAGTGGCACGGAGAAATGGCTACAAATGGGAAAAAGACAAATCAAAAGCAAATCGAATAAATGTCGCCAAATGCGAGAAAAGAAGGACCTCCTTGAAATTGTTGACCCAATCGGTGTCTCTCATGCGGACGTAGCAACGCAATCGCTTAGGCTGTCCATCGGTGGTCGGAGTGTGCAACCATTTGGACAGAGTTTGCTCAGCAGTTGCATTTGACCCGTCAAAATCACCAAGCACATTGGGCGACAAATAATTTGAATCGATTGAATTCAACTGATTGAGATCAGTGAGAATTGTCGGCGAAGTGCGACTGCGCAAATTGTCCAATTGATCGCCATCACGAAAGAACAAACAGCGAATGTGTGGTGTAAAAATAGGCCAAATTTCTAGGGCCAAAACATCCCAAATCGGCTGAACATCGTTTTTGGACGACGACACTCCCAAACTCAATTTGATGCCTCTTCCATTGAAAATTTGTTTATTTGCGCGGAGAAATGCGATGACGGAATAATCAACATACCTAAAGTGAGATCCTTTATCAGTTAACAATGCGTTTAATTAATTACTCGATTGTAAGGCGCTTAAAACGAATTTTGTCGGGCAGCGGACGGTCGGGCAATGGAAAATTCATGTGATCGGTAACATTGGCATAGGTGGTGAACACTCGAAGCTTTGGCTCGGATCCACGGTCTTTGCAAATTTCGACTGATTTCCAAATTGTCCATTCGCTTTGGCCATCAAAATGCGTGTCCACCAACGCATCGAAACGTGGCGAAAGCAATGCCAATTTGAGGCCGAGTTGGGCATGATCAAAGAACGGGAAAGTGTCCATCCAAATATCAGTGCAAATCCAGCTAAATGCGGGAAAAATATTTTGAGAGACTTTAAATTGAAATTCATAACTTTAGCCCAATTATTCTCACATTTTCCTCAAAATTCGATTGTTCATTTTCTTTGCATGTCGAAAAAGACTTCGTCGTTTTCTAAATGATGTCTGCTGTTTCTGTTGTTCATTTTCACCAATTCCGGTAGAACAAATGAGGCGATGATTGTCGGAGGAAAACTTTTTCTTTTTTTTGACGGGCGATGCCATTAAAATAATAATTCAGCTTAAATGGAAATAAGGGAAGCAATTAGGAAAATGTAACATAAACATTTTATGTAAATTAAACTGTTGAAAGGCTGTTAAATAGTGTTAAATTTGGCCAGACACTGCTGAAATGACAACAGAATTGGCGGCCTTTTCCCAAGGGCTTCAAAAATCGTGCACTTTTCCAGTTTAAGTGTACCCGATGAAAGACCATAAAGAGGGGGGGGGGGGGGGGGGCTTTATTTGGATATTAATTAAATTTAAGTCCACCTTTAAATGTTCGATTGAATAATTTTAATTTTTTATTTATTTATTTTATTTATTTATTCGTGAATAAAAAGTCATCAGAAGGGCAAAAAAAACCACTTACTCTGACGACTGTTCAGATAGTATGTCGTAGAGTAAGTGATATAATATATGGATGATCAAAAAATAAAATCAAAATATATGAATAAAATGAGGTCAAAGTCAATTGAGATCGATAACACAGGTGTCAAATCACTTAAAAAATTAATTCTGTTTTTTGCTTTCCCGGTTATTACCCTAATGAATTTTTAAGTTTTGTTTTAAATTGATTTAAAGAATTTGTTTTTATTAGTTCTTTATCAAGTTGATTCCATAATTTTGTTACCCTCCCGGCAAAGGGAATGAATTTTTTGCCTATTTTATATTTTGTGTTAAATCTGTAAAAGGGGATGTTAAAGCGTGTCGATGGATTAAAAATTGAAAATAGTTTCAGATCTGTTCGGCCATAAACAATTTTATGCGCCATGAACAGATCAAATAGCTTTCGCCTATTCTCAAGTGTCGGCAGTTGCAGGTATTCTAATCGATTTTGGTATGGAATTGGTGGAAGGCTGCATTTAAAAAATACCCGTTTGGTGAAATATTTTTGACACTTTTCTATTTTTTTAATATTTTTTTGAAGAGACGGATTCCAAACCTCCGGAGCGTATTCCAATAAAGGCCTAATATAAGTTTTATATAACGTAATCCAAATCTTAGATGATTTGGATTTAATTATTCGAAACAAGGAACGCATACGTAAATACGCATTCCTTGTTATTTTGTTTACATGATCGGAAAATTGTAATTTATTATCAATGTTTACTCCTAAATCCCTAATTGTATCCACAGCATTTATTGTATTTCCATCAAATTTATATGTTTCTTTTGGGTTTTTTGAACCCAAATATAATACAAAAGTTTTTTGAACTGAAACTTTTATTTGCCATTTATTTGCCCATTCGAATAAATTATGCAATGCTTTATGCATAATTTCTGTATCTGCTCTTGCTTTATAGCATATATACAATTTAACATCATCAGCATATAATTTTATTTTCACTCCTGATGGCAAAGCATCAGGAAGATCGTTAATATAAATCAAAAATAGTAAAGGGCCCAGGACAGAGCCCTGGGGGACACCAGAGCCAACTTTTTTATTTGAGGATAAAGCATCCCCAATTTTAACACGAAAAGTCCTATTACTCAAAAAGCTTTTTATCCACATTAAAAGTTTGCCCCGTATACCAATTTTTTCCAATTTGTATAAAAGTAAGTTATGGGGCACTGAGTCAAAAGCTTTCTGAAAATCAATATAAATACAGTCCACATTTTTTCCATTAATAATTGCATCATACCAATCTTCCACAACAGTTATTAATTGACTTGTTGTAGACCTATTTCTAACAAAACCAAATTGATATTCCGAAATTTTATTATTTTTTAGTAGATAATTGTAAATATTTTTGCAAAGAATTCTCTCCATAACCCTGCAAAGTGAGCAGGTTAGAGAAATAGGCCTATAATTTTCAGGATTAAATTTATCCCCTTTTTGAAAAGGGGAAAAACAATTGATTCCTTCCAGATATCTGGAAGAGAACCAGAGTCTAATGAAATCCTGAAAAGGTCAGTAATAACAGTTGCTAATGAAGGATGGCAATTTTTCAATGTTTTATAGCTAATATTATCCGGAGAAGTTCCATTTTTATTCGGAAGTTTTCTTAAAAGTTTTTGGGTCTCAATGATGTTAAATTCTATATCTGATATAAAGCATTGATTAACAAAAGTGTTGTCCAAGCTTAGGAAGCCTGGATCAACTTCAGAATTGTTAAACGAATTTACAAATAAATTGGCAAATAATTCACATTTTTCTTGGTCATTATGATAGCATTTGTTTTCAGAAACCAAATTCGGTATTTCAAAGGGATTAAGATCATATTTTTGTATATATTTAAAAATTGAATTTTTTCCCTTTGAAATAGCCTTTTGTTCAAGTTGAGAATGAAATTTTTTTGTTTGTATTTTTATGTGTAAACTAATGCTATCATAAAGTGCCCTTTTTGTTGGGTCGATTTTACACAGCTTATATAGTTTGGCCTTTTCTTTAATGGATGCCAATAAATGCGTTGGATATTTAGGGGCTAACTCATTTTTGGTAAGTCTTTTTATCGGAATACACTCGTTTAAGGTTTCTAGCAGTGTTTTATTAAAGGCGTTATATTTTTCATTTACACTAAAATGACCCTGAGATAAGGTGCTAATTCTAGATGAAATAACCGTATTTAAAAGAGACACATTCGACGGGGTGAACCGTCGAATATTAATAAATTTGGGTTTTTGAGTAGTTTTTGGAATAGACATAGTGAAAAATTGCGCCAAATGATCTGATGAAAAAACCCCGCCTTCAATATTACACTGCTTTACAATTTGATCATTTGCCGATAGAATTAAATCTAACCACGAATGCTCCCTCGTTGGTCCATTCGTGGCATTAAAAAGAGAAAGCTTACTGAAAAAGTGGCAAAAAATTTCACCAAATTTACTCTTAGAAAATGGATGCCCTTCCTTCCATACCAGGTCTCTTTTTGAAAAATTAAAATCACCTAAAACAACGTAATTTTGGCTTGAAAATGTTTCCAAAAATTTGAAAAGTTCCATAGTTTGTTTGTACGTTGTTTTTGGTGGTCTATATACCAATGCAAATTTTGTTGATTTTAAATTTTGTAATTGGAAAATTAAAATTTCACAATTAAATTTTGTGCCGGAAAATTTTATGAAAAATCCTATTTCCTTTTTGATCAAAATACCACAACCGCCACCACGAGAACAACTTTTGGATTTTCGTGATGCAAAAATGCAGTTGTAATTTTCTCTAGTCCATGGACTAAGAGGAATTTCCTCATTTTCGTTAGTCCATGATTCCGTGATTAGTAATAAATCTGTATTTTTGTTTGTTAAAGTTAAAGATATTTCGTCAATTTTGTTCATTATAGAACGAATATTAATTAAACAACAGCTTAGACCTTTTAAATAATTAACATCCCCTTTAACTGTTTGTAAGAAATTAAAATTGTTTATTTTTTTATAAAAATTTTCTACCAACCGGAAAAAGCAAAAACTCTTTTTGTAAAAATTTATATAATTTTTTTGTGATTTGACATGAAAATTTAAAAATTTTTACGAATTGTGTCAATGTCACTGCGCAGGATGACCTGATTCGCGTAGATAATCCAATCTCCCGCGTCTTCTTTTCTTTTCTTTGCGCACTGCTCAATTAATTTCCGGCGTTCGGCCAATTGCTCCTTGCTCATGCTTTCCCTGATGCGCGCACCATGTAGAGCATTCAACGCCAAAGCTTTGCCCTTCATTCTGAGCACATGCCGAGCCGCATGCCGCGTGGGAAATTCCATTTTGAGCGGTCTCGCTCTGTTGGGCGTTCGCATGCCGACTCGGAACACCACTGGCGTTTGGTCGAGGTCCACTGTGTCCAAAATCAAATTGACCAGTGCTCTGTCCGCCTCCCCACGCTCCGACGCTTTCCCGGATTGGAACTCCGGCACATTGGTGATGACAACGGTTCGCTGTCTGCGGTCTTCCTCAATCGCGTCATTCGCCGTCACTTGAGATTGAACTAGAGACGAAGCGGTGGCCAACAGCGAGTGCAACTGCTTAATAAGCAGTTTTGCGTAGTCGGGAATGGCGCTGTCGTTGTCAATTTCGGGGGGAATTTGAAGCTGGTCAAGGGAAGTTAAGAATTTTTTTGGGGCGGTGTTGTCCATGGGAGGGGAAAAATTCGCCGCCGTTCTCTTTGCCATCGATTGATTTTTGGGAGATGACAAATGAATGAGAGAAGCGGAGAAAGTGGACTTTTATATGACATGGAAAATGATTTTGTTCAAGCTTTTTTTTGGATTAAAATCCTAAAAACAAATATCCGGGGGTAAGGTCGCTGATCACGAATATGGCATCCATTTGGACCAATTCGGGAACAAATGAATTAATAATTGTGTTAATTTATAAAAATTATGAAATAATCATTTTTAAATGAATGAAATGATAATTTCTAAAGATGATAATAAATGGAAGTATTAAGTAACTAGAAAAGTTTTAAAAATCTACGTAAATATTATTTATATCATTTTCGCAATATTTTTGATCATTACTTAAAAAAATTTTCTGACGAAGTCTACTGCTGGACGGATTGTTTATTGAAGGATTGTCCACTGACGGATTATCCATTACTGACGGATTGTCCACTAACGCATTTTGTACTGACGGATTGTCCGGACACTCGGGAAGGATTTTGTAAAATTTGGGGAAAGCTTTGTGGACATTTACTACTCTTGAACGGCGCCCGGAAAATAAACAGCAATCCAATAACACACGTAGGTCCTTGAAACTTGAATCCTCGCACTGGAAAATTTGTCCTTCAATTCAAGATTTTTCAATTAACAAATAAATTTTGTCCGAATCGCACGAATTTTAATCCCGAAAATTTGAATTGTTGTTATCTGATTTTACCTAATAAAGTCGCAAAAAGAACCACTAAAAGCCTAAAAAAATCCCAGCCATTGTCATAGCATTTGCAATTTATCATAGAAATAACATATGTGTTGTGTAGGGCTGTCAATTTTATGTAAATGCAGCCTATTAGAAAACTTAGAGCTATCGAAATATATCAAAATCACTTAATTTTGCTGGTTCTAAGAAAGTCTTGAATAAAAAATTTTATGATCAAAATTATTCTATTTCTAAGGAGAATTTTAAATATATATTATTATTTTTTTATTTTCTTGGTATCATTCTATGGCACTAAGTGTTTAAGACTAGCCTGAAAACTTTCAAAAAATCTCACTATGTTTCAAAAAAGTCAGGAGAAAAGTTGATTTTGACTAGAACCCGGAAATTTTAAATTTGAGGGTCAGGGGTTCGGAATTGTTCGAAATGTAAGCCGAATTTGTGATCAGCGACCCCGAAACCCCTTTAAATATGTTTTCATGACTTTTGAAATCATAAACAATTTTCAATGGGGGGAAGACGAAAATTTGGACGATTTCAACAGTGTCAACTTTTCCATTTCCGGTGTCTAAAACTGCGTTGGGTAAAAGCAATTTATAAAAGGAAAGAGCCGGGCGCACGCTTCAAAATTTAAGAATGGCTGATGTAAGAATTTCCATACGCCGTTTTTGCGTTTTTTGGTCCTCAGCTCAACTTTTTAAATTTGTGCTCAGAATCAGTGCTGATCGAGTGAAAGGGACCTTAGTTCTGTCAATTTCTTAATTCCCGGACTCAAGTTCGAACAACAAATCGAAAATTCCACTTTAATTTTCATACTCCTTTCCGACACCATTTTACGTATAAAATTGACAGGTTTAAGTCAAAATTTTTCGTCTATTTGACGTAAAAAATGTAAAAAAAAAAAGCCATTAACCCATATCATTTCTGTGTAAAAGTCACCAAAATCCAACAAAATAAATGTATTCAAACGAAAAAAGCAACAAATATAAGGAACATTTAATTATCCGATCAATTTTCATTCCTAATGATCGACCATTTGCCATTTCCCAATAAATCATTCACTTTTTCTTTCACTGTCCGCTTGGCCCGGCACTCATTTCAGAAAACTTTGCATTCATTTGACCCGCTTTTGGTGGAGACAATGGCCTAAATGAAGTGAAATTAAAATTGACTACCTATTATAGCTAAATGTGATGCCACTCACCAAATGCAATTCGTGCTATTAGAAAACCTAAACTCGACATTGTTCAAATTGTCCGAATTTTCGTCCTCCCATTGAATTGTCTCCCCAATTTGGCATCGCTTCAACAGCCAATCGTCATTAGGATATTCTTCATCTTCGTCTTCATTTTCCATATTTTCATGATCGTCTTCTTTCTCCAGTGTCAGCATTTCGTTGGTCCGTTCGTTCATCAATTCAAACGGGCCAATTTCCGTTGGTTTGAAATCGACAAGCACAATTATGTAGCTGGGCGAAGAAGTGGTGGCACGGAGAAATGCCTAAACAAATGGAAATGAAAAGCAAATGGCAATCACAATCCAACGAAAAAATGGACACACCTCTTTGAAATTGATGATCCATTGGATATTTTGGGGTTCTGATTCATCATAACAGCTTAATTGCTTCGGCTTTCCATGTTTTGTCGGTGTGTGCAACCATTTGGACAATGCTTGGCCAGCAGTTGCACTGGGCCCATCATCACCAATTGCATCGGGCAACAAATCATCGGAATGGATTGAATCAATGTTGGAATCGGAGAGAATTGCCATTGAAGTGAGACGAAACAAATTTTCAAGATCATGACCATTAGTACAATTCAAATGGCGAATGTTTGGCGCAAAAATGGGCCAAATTTCAAGGGCAAAAAAGTTCCAAAGGCATATACAAATCCAAATTGGTGCCTTTCTCAAAAATTTGCTGGTTGGCACGGAGAAATTCGACGACTGAATGGTCAATGTAACTGAAAGGGAATAATTTTACAATAGTTTAAATGATTTGTGACATAAACTAATTTTGAATTACGCGATCTGAAGGAAATGAAAGCGGATTTTGTTGGGAAGCGGATGGTCGGGCAAAGGAAATTTCACAAATTTGCGATCAATCTGTACAGATAATTTGGGGGTACTTATGTGGTTTACCGCCCATAAAATTTTTTTTTGTTTAAGTCTTAAAAAAACTTCCAGGGGTTTTGATGGTCGCTGAACACGAATCCGACGTCCATTTCGCCCTATTTCGAACCCCGAACCCAAATTCGAACAATAATTTAAAAAAAAATTCAAAAATTACAAAAAAAAATAATTCTACAGCAATAATTAGGTTTATACGCGTCTAAACTCTATGAAAAACTTGCGTTACAGATATTGATTTCGATGCTTAGCTCATTGCATACCATTCCGTGTGTTTTTTATAAAAAAAAATTTTTTATTTTTGATTTTTTTAAAATTATTGTTCGAATTTGGGGTTCGGGCTTCGAAATAGGGCGAAATGGACGTCGGATTCGTGTTCAGCGACCATCAAAACCCTTGCTGAAAGTTTTTTTAAAGAATTTAACAAAAAAAATTTTTATGGGCGGTAAACCACATAAGTACCAATTTGGGTTCTGCTGGTCCAGCGCCTTTTTGAATTCTGATTTGTCTCCAAAGTTTCAATTCGCTTTTGCTGTCGAAATGTTTGTCCACCAACGCATTGAAACGAGGCGAAAGAAGTGCCAATTTGAGGCCGAGTTGGGGACGACCAAAAAATGGGAACATGTCCATCAAAATGTCGTTGCAAATCCAGCTAAAATGCAAAAAGCTCTTATAATTTGCCATAGAAGTGGAAAATTCGGGCTCACACTTTCCTCAAAGTTCGATAATTCTTTTTCATGGCCACGCGGAGACTTCGCTTTTCGGCGGGCCGGTGAAATTTAAATATAATTTAGCTTAAAAATGATGATTTTTGAAAAATTTGCACAAAAATGTAATTGTGGAGTTGTTTTTCATCCTCATCTATATCTATGTGAAGGCAAAATTGATAATATATGGCTCAGACACTCAAAAAATAAAAAATTTTTTGTGGGGATCTTTTCGAGTGCGTTGATCACGATTATGATATTAGATTTACGATATTTCGAACCCGGAAGAGAATTCGAAAATAAAATCTTCCAAATTAAACAAAAACAACACGCACTCGAAAACAACCCCAAAAATTTTTTTTTATTTTTTGGGGGGTTAAACCATATAAGTACCGCAAAATCAGTGTTATGAATTCAAAACTCAAATTCGCCTACTGTTGCAAATTGTATCATTCGATTTTTTGGCCAAATAAGATTTCAAGGACCAAAAAACACAAAAAGTAAATAATAAAAAAAAATTCCAGCAGGCGTTTAAACAAGCGCATGGACGGTAAACAATAGAGGTGTGCCGTGACTGAAAAAACCCGTGAACCGTGAATCGTGACCGTGACCGTGAAATGGTCCCGTGAATCGTGACCGTGACCGTGATCCAAAAAACCCGTGAAATTCACGGTAACCGTGACCGTGACCGTGAATTTTTTGAGTTTATTTTTTCTCTGTCGGCGAATTTTTTTGCTTTTTACAACCCCGTCTTTTTTTCTTGTGTGATTTTACAAAAAAATTTAGGAAAAGGGGGTCCAAGGGAGCCGATAGAAACTGTCGCAAAAGATTTTGAAAATTTGAGTCTTATTTGTGCACAGATTTTGTTGAAAAATTAGAGCAAATTTTTTATGAAATAATAAGTTTTTGGGGCCCGGCGGTGCCGATAGGCGCCGCCGGGGGTAAAATTGAAAATTTGAGTGCAATTTGTTAAAATTGTTAACAGATTTTATCCTTAAAATTAGCAAATTTTGCAATTTTAATCGGTCTAAAAAGTCAAAAAACTATGAAAAATGCATTATAGGCAGGGTTACCCTTGAAAATTTCCCGAAATAAGTACATCGCTGGTCAAAATAAGTTTTAGGGGTCAAAAATAAGTACATTTTTTAAAACATGTTTCCACAACTTTAAATCGCATTTTTATTCAAAAAAATCAAGAATTAGCAACATATTTCTCTCCGCCAACTATTTTTCTGAGCAATTCCGGCTTAGAAATGAGAAATTTATACATTTCCGAAAATCAATTTTAAGGTTTTAACAATTTTGTCGAAAACATAAGCAATTGGTAATTTCAGTGCAAAATGACAAAATTACGATTTTGAGCCAATTTTTTTAAAGAGAATAAGAAACCGCCGAGAGAAAAATTTGAATATTTAACTGAATCTTCATACATGAAAAAGGGGGGGGGGGGGTCGACCCCCCCCCCCCCATTTCGCCCGCAAAGGGCCCAAAATGTCGGACCATTTCGCATCGAGGGGGGGCCGGTGTAAAAGAGGTGGGGGGGGGGGGTCGCCGCCGAAGGGGAAATGAGGGAAATTTCTGAAAAATTTGGCTATTTTCTTAACAAAAATCATTTAAAATTCTTAAAATTTTCCCCGGCGGTGCCTATCGGCACCGCCGGCCCCCAAAAAATCTTATTTTTTTCCTTAAAAATTAGCCAAAAATCTCAAAATTTGGTCATTTTTTAGACAAAATATGCTTACAAATAGCATTAAAATTACAAAAAAATTTCGGCGGCGCCTATCGGCGCCGCCGAACCCCCCTCCCCGTCCCCAAAAAGTTTTTTTCAAAACCGCGCCGCAAAAAAACCTTTTTTTATAAACAAAAAAAGTCGTCCACTTGCTAAAAAATTGCAAAATTCGGCAATTTTTGGTGAAATCTGTTAACAAATTGCACTCATAAAAAAAAAAAATTATTTTTTATGAATGATTTCTTTGGCTCCACATTCCTTTATTCGTTGATCGCCTTGATTCTATTTATTTTGACATAAATTGCACAGATTTTGACTAAAAATAACCAAATTTAGGGATTTTTAGGTAATTTTTTAAGAAAAAAAGGTTTTTTTTTTTTGGGGGGGACGGCGTGCCGATAGGGGCGACCAAAAAAATTAAGATTTTTCTATAAATTTTCTTTTTTTAACTTTATTAAAATTATCATGATTTACTCAAGGAAATTAAAACTCAGATTTTTAAAAATTTTCCGGCACATTTTTCCAAAAAAACTTGATGAATGTGCGAGGAAAGAGGTCCGGCGGTGCCGATAGGCGCCGCCGGGAAAATTTTAAGAATTTTTAATTAGAACTTTGCCAAAATTTTCAGAAATTTTCCTCTTTTAGATGAAAATAAGGCATTACCCCCAAATCAGAACATTTCTTAGAAATAAAGAACATAAAGAAACCCTGTATTAATAAGAAAAAAAAATAAAATCAAAAGAAAACGTCAACCGGTGTCGAACTCATAACAAAAAGCATTGTTAATGTTGAAGCATAACCACTAAACCACAAATATTTTGTAAAAATTTAAGCAAATTTACTTTATTTCATAAAACTTTGTAAAAGAAGGTTAAAAATTCAAAATTGTATAAATTTTTGCCTTTAATTCCACGAATATGCCATTTTTACGGGTGTATTTTTCACCCCCGCGCCCCCGCGGGGGTGAAGGTCACGGGGGCGGGGGTTGCGGGGGTCTGAGTCGCGGGGGCGGGGACGGGGGTGAGGCCAAAAAACCTGTCCCGCCCCCGGCGGGGGCGGGGGTGAC
>SIJG01000050.1:1015004-1073914 GCA_023374025.1 Heterodera schachtii
ATACCTTTTTAATATTCGTTAATCAGACATTCTTTTATTGGTAACATTTGTCTGGGTTTTCAGGGTCAGTGACCATAATTTTAAATTTGTATATACATATAATAGCTTATAACAGTTTTGGTGATTTCCAATTCATTTCTATGCGTTTTTGATTTTTTTTAGGCCCAAAAATCTAAAATTTTCGACTTTAAATATTCATATTAAATTTTTTAAATAAATACCAGAGATGGTAAAAAATAAAATAAAATCTCTTTGAAATTTTTTTTTAGTAAATATAGGTAATTCTGCTTAAAAAAAGAATAAAATTTTTTTTAAAGAAATTAATTTTTTCTAATAACTTTAATTTTTTTCAAAGAAATTAATTATTTTTTATCTTTTTTCCTGTCTTTTTTCACCTTTTTCAGGGTAATTGATGTAAAAGAAAAATCCCAGACATTTCTCATTGTTTTCATTATTCGTTATGATTTGTGCCAATATTTTCCATGACATTCCCCCAATGTCCACGGCATCGCTAAATCGGTCACTATGCATCTCCTCCAGCGCAAATTTAGACACTTTTTCAATTTCCATCTCAATTGTGTCTTCGTATACGTTTCGTTGGTGCGTGGGAAATTTCAATTTGATAAGCCCATGGACATCACTTAATTTTGGATGGGTATAGTACTGATAAATGCTGATCACTTCTTCATTGTTAACACATAAGTTGAAACTGAAGTTTAATTTAAATGGATAATTAATTAGCTAATTAATTCATAATAAAGGGATCATTAGTAGCGGTAGTAACATTTGGTTGTTAATTATGAAAATGCGCCAGCAAATGGCATTAGAGGGAAAGTTTTAAGCGCAAATCCCTCTATTTTGATCAAGACTGCACCAAAAAAATTATTATAAAAGTGGTTGCTTTACCTGCGCCATTTTCATTATTATTATTTATTATTCATTCGCCATTTATTTGTTTTCGTCTCTCTCTTCTCCGACCTTTTCTCCATGACAATGTCTTTAAAAATGATTCTGTTCGTTTTTTGCATTTCTTCACAACATTTACCCTTTTCCTTCTCATTTTTTAGTCTCATCGATGTGCCAATGTTTGTCATTTGTTGTGCCATTCTTTGGTTTTATTGGAACCGCTTCAAAAAACCAAAAAAGAAAATGTAAAAAACAAACAAATTTAAAAAATTGATATTTAATTTTTCAGCTTCATCTCCGCCGACTGTTGGCTTTCAGTGTTCGATTTGCTTGCGCCTTCTCAACTTGGCCTTGGAATCGCGCTGATCAGCCATCGTTTAGACTTCTATGTGGACGAACATTTCAAGACACGCAAATGGGCATTGGCATCAATTCAAATTGAAGGAAAAATTGGAAACAATGGCACAAAGCAAATGGAAATTGTCAATTTTGAGTATCGAAAAGCATTGCCAATTCCGCAAAAGCCGTTGCCAAAGAGAGTCGTCGGATTCAGAGCCATTTCAATGAAGTGAAATTGATGATTCTTTGTTTTCTGTTTGTAAAACAATTCCATCATTTTTCACAGATACTTCAACAACAATTCGATCGCTTTTCTCGGCAATTTTCGTCCGCTTTTCGCCGCCTGTCCAATCAATTTGACCATCGACACATCCAGTGACCGCATTTTGGTGTTCATTTTGCACAGCATTTGGCCAATGTTCGGAAAAAACATGCTTGGCTTGGAATTGTTCGTCGGATTTTCCCACCGTTTGCGCAAATTCGTCCCGTCAATTCTCAACGATTGCCCATCAATTCGCGTTCTCACTATTCATATCACCAATCTCTTCATCGAATTTCCATGCGATGACAATGCCATGGCGTCGGATGGACAAGCGCTGGCCAAATGGCTTTTCACTGCCCGTCCCGACAATGTGCCAAAGGTGTTGAGATGTGCGTGGCACTTGGATGGTGTGAATTTGCCGTCGAAGATTGAAGACTTCAAATCGGTGATTTCGAATTGATTTATTTGGCTCTTTTACTTTTTTAGAATTCGTTCAAAAAAATTTGAAGCCCTAATTGGGCCACTTAAACCGTTTCTTAACCAATTTTCCCATATTTTAGGCATTTGCCTCGGCTTCATCTCCCGCCAATTTTATTGTCATTGTCAGGGCGGCCAAAAATATGCACGAAAAGTAGGCAAAATATGCGCATAAATATGCAAATAAAGTAGTGAAATATGCACCAAATATGCACAAAAATCGCAAAATATGCACAAAAAAATTGAAAATTAGGGGTGCAAAATTCAATAAAAAAAAATTTTCCTCATAAATTTCACTGATTGGAGTTGCAAATGAGGTACAGTTCCTTTATAAAATTCTTTTAGCAAATATTGACATTTTTTAATCAAAAATTTTGTAAAAGAAAAAAATTTGGGGGAAGAATTTTTGAGAAAAATTTCCAGTTCTTAGTGGTGTATTTTTAAAAAATTTTTGGTCGATTCTTAGGGGTGTATTTTTCTGAAATTTTTGTAGCCGATTCTTAGGGGTGTATTTCCGTTTTATAATCCATTTTTGTTAACAAATTTTCCAAAAAAATGTCAAAATAGTGAAAAAATAGTGACAAAATGCCAAAATAGTGATTTCTGCTGATCCGTTGTCCAATTGCGCGAGATGAAAGCAAATGGGCAAAATGGGAGGAGGAGGCGATTGGATGGCATAGTCGTCATCAGTGGAATCAAATTGACATTGAAATGAATGATGAGGACAACATCGGAGACGGGTCAGCAAATGCTTCTTCAAAATTCAAATTTATTGCTTTTTTTCGATTTTTAGGCTTCTCGACGCAACAACGCTCGGCCCAAGTGATCAGCAGCAGAAGTGAAGTGAATGAATGAATTTATGAGAAGTGATCGACCAATTTGAATTATGGAATTATTGTTGTGCTCATAATTATTTGGTCAACTTAGATTTGTCGTTGTTATTATTTAGGATAAATTGAGCGATTTTTCAGCTCTTCGTCTGTTCTTAAATGTAAATATTAATTAAACGTCAGAGACTTAAAAATTTTTTGTTTTCAGGCCTCAAGTTACGGTCCCCGACTTTAGGAGATTAATTTTGTTATTTGCTAGTACGGTTTTGCAAAAAATTTTACGACATAAAGTCATGAAAACATTTTAAATGGGGTTTTTGGGGTCTCTGATCAGTGATCACCAATTTTGACGTTTTTGGCAAAAAGAAAAGAAAGACATAGGTTTTTAAAGAAATTGGTCGGTCGAACACATTGAAAATTAAATCCATTAAGCTAAGTGGGTAAAGTACTTATTTTGATGCTCGAGAGTTTCGGTCTCAATCTCGACTCGGTAAACGTCTCCTATCGGCGTGCCAGACCTTAAAATTTTAGGCATTTTTCAATGCTTCATCTCCCGTCAATTTTATTGTTATCGTTTATTCTTTCGATGACTCCGTTGTGCCCTTTGATCTGAGCAACGAATGGACACGTGAACAATTGACGTTGAAAAGAATTAACTTTAGCAACCGTTTTCTGTTCGTCCGTTCTCCAATTGCGCGAGACGAAAGCAAATGGACAAAATGGGAAAAGGAAGCGATTGGATGGGATTGTTTTTATCAGTGGATTCAAATTGACATTCGAATTGATGAGGGCGAAATCGAGGACGGGTCAGTGAATGTTTTTTTTTCTAAGATTCAATTTATTTAATTTTTTGATTTTTAGGCTTCTTGACGAAACCCCTGGCCCAAGTGATCAGCAGAAGAAGTGAATGAATCAATTGTTGAGAAGGGATCGATCAATTTGAATTGCGGTTTTAGATGTGATTGGATAATGAATTTGAGCCCATTTGACGTTTATAAAATTGTTCTTTATGTTGCAGTGGTCACAAATTGTATTATATGTATATATATATATATATGCCTTTAGGATAATTTAGTGATTTTTTGAAATCATAATTGGCTTTAAGTGTTTAAAAAAAGATTTTTAAGGTCTGGCACGCCGATAGGAGACGTTTATCGAGTCGAGATTGAGACCGAAACTCTCGAGCACCAAAATAATTTACTTGGGCCGGGCGTTGTTGCGTCGAGAAGCCTAAAAATCGAAGAAAAGCAATAAATTTGAATTTTGAAGAAGCATTTGCTGACCCGTCTCCGATGTTGTCCTCATCATTCATTTCAATGTCAATTTGATTCCACTGATGACGACTATACCATCCAATCGCCTCCTCCTCCCATTTTGCCCATTTGCTTTCATCTCGCGCAATTGGACAACGGATCAGCAGAATAATGGCCATTGTCAGTCCTTTTCAACGTCAATTGTTCACGAGTCAATCTATTAAAACCTCTATTGAATGGTGTATAGGTTGGGAAAATGATTGAAAAAGTCAGCCAAAAAACGTGTGTTTGGCTTTGTTGCTGAATTTCCTTTTTCCTCTCCGACGATTGACGCCATTCTTCCATTTGAACTGACCATAAGAAATTGGCATTGTTACAATAAAACACAGCAGAAGCAATGTTTTTGTGCTCATGCGTTGTCCAGCAGTTGTGCCGGATAAAAAGCAGAAGATCAATGTGTTATTTGACGACCGATGGAAGCGAATTGACATTTTGATCGCAGACATCGGAGTTGACAATGGGTGAACCAATTTCAAAAATCTAAATGCTAATTTTTTTTTTGGTCTTCTCGACAGTTCGCTCGGGCCGATTGGTGATCACTGATCAGCAGCCGTAAAAAATGAATTGATTGATTGATGAGATTATGTGACCTTATAAATGTTGGTTGTTGCTAAATATTTAAATGTTGTTGTTTATTTGATAATTGCTAACAAATTCATAAAAAAAACTGTGCTTTACCAACATTTTTTAACGTAAACAAAAAGGCACAGGAAAAATCTTTAGTTTAGAATTTTAATTTAGCTATTAAAATATTTAAAAAATTCTACTTTTTGGGGTCGGAATTCCGATTAAATTTGTTCAAACTTAACAAAAAAAAATTTGAAATTTCACAGGCTAGAGAATTCTTCGGGCTATCATGAATTAAAAACTTTGCGTAATTTTGAGTTGTCCTTTAAGAAAAAAAGGGTCAGAAATTTCGGAAGGATATTTTTGAAGAAAAATTTTAAAACGAGGATATGTGATTTTCGTCTACATAACTGGTTTTATGAATTTGTGGAATATAAATATTGTTGGCAAATATTAATTTCTAATTTAAGTTAAAAAATAGGTGCGGGTGTTTGAAATTTTAGACGCTGACCCCCGGTCTACGTCAGTTGGCCCCGCACGGTTCGGTCCCAGCCAATTTTTTGACTATAACTTTTTTCTTTGTCAACCAAATCCAAAAATTTGGTATCATTCGAAAGTTTAATGTGTTTAGAAGCTTTTTCTAAGTTATTGCTTGTCAATTAGACAAATATCAAAAAAGTTATAACATGAAAACTGAAAAAAATCAATTTTTTGACTTTTTTCTTCATAAATTTTTTACAAGCCTGAAATCTTTTTGCTTTTTGTAAGACTAATAGAGTATGTAAAGAGCTTTCGAATGATACCAAGATTGTTGGATTTGGTTTACAAAGAAAAAAGTTATAATCGAAAACTGGGCTGGGGCCGAACCGTGCGGGGCCGAACTGACTGGTTCCGGCTGCCCCCCCCCCCCCTCCAAAAAACATTTGCAAAAATTTTTTGACACACTCCCTTTTTTCATGTAAGTTTTTGGTTTAAAAAAATAGATTAAATCATTTCATTAAGATTTCTCGACTCGATAAATTTTTCGGGTTTTTTGTTTCTCGTTTCCTTTCTCGCACATTCCTACAAAACTGTTGGTTGGATATGATTTCAAATTTTAAAATTTTCAAGCGCATTGGAACATTTTTTAATTTGAAAATAAAAATCCACATCATAAAAGAGTAGCAATTTTGAAAAAATAATTTTTAAAGGATTTACACATGTTTAAAAAAATCTTAAGCTAATTCCGGTTTCAAGAATCACTAAATTTATCCTTAACACATACATAACACAAACATTTAATGATCATTATTCCATCATAAAAAGAGAACAATTTTTATGAGCATGTCAATAATTCCATAATTCAAATTGATCGATCAGTTCTCAGCAAATCATTCATTCAATTCTGCTTCTGATCACTTGGGCCGATCGTTGCGTCAAGAAGCCTAAAAATAGAAATGCAATGCTTTGAATTGTTTGCTTAAGCATTCACTGACCCGTCTCCGATTTCGTCCTCCCTGATAATTTGGATGAAAATTTGATTCGACGATTCAAAAATCCGCCAATCACTCGCTTCTTCTTCCCAATTTGTCCATTTGCTCGCGTCTCGCACAATTGGACAACGGACCAACAGAAAACATTCGGCGTCAGTTCTTTTCAATGCCAATTGTTCACGGGTCAATTCGTTGGTCAGATAAAAGGCCAAAACGGAGTCAGCAAAAGGCAACGGAATAAAAATGCGGACAATGAAATTGACGGGAGAAGAAGCATATGAAAATACCTAAAATGTGGAAAACTGATTAATAAACTGAAAATGGCAAATGAATGACACTTTTACGATTGTGGAGTGGGCTGAAAACCCAAAGAAGGGCAACTGGTTCTCACTGTTTTCAATTAAGCGATAAACTTCTTTTTTTGTCAATGTACACCAAAAGCCGTAAAAGTGCCAAATAAATCAAATATTAGCAAGCACCGCTTTGAAGACTTCAAGCTTCGACGCCAACATCCAACCTTCCATGCGCAACGAGCATTTCAACACTTTTGGCACATTGTCGGGACGGGGAGTAAACAGCCAATTGATCAACGCTTGTCCATTTGAAGCATTGACATTGTCATCGGCCGGAAATTCGTTGAAGGTGAGGAGATTGACGGTAAATAAATTGACAATGCGTGACAATGGAAGATCGTTGAGAATTGATGGCACCAATTGACGCAAACGGCTGAAAATTGTGGCGGACAATCCCATGCCATGAAGGTTTTTTCCGAATAATGGCCAAATGTTGCGCGAAAGGAACTCCGCAATGCGATCAGTCCACGTATTGATGCTCAAATGAATTGGACCGGAGACGAAGAGATGGCGAAAACGGTGGAGAAAAGTGATGGCATTGCGGTCGATGAAGCTAAAAATAGGAAAAATTGTCTAAAATTTTTTTACGTAATCGCCAATTTTACGAGATATCGATGCGTTCGAATCCGATGACTTGGCGTGGCAATTGAATTTGCGGAATTGGCATTTGTTTTCCATCGTCAGTGACAATTGGCTCATTGACAATTTCCATTTCCTTGATGCCATCCTCTCCAATTTTGCTTCGAATTCCAATAAATTTCAATGCCCATTTGCGCGTGTTGAAGTGTTCGTCCACTCGGTGATTAAATCGGTGGCTGACCAGCGCAATTCCAAGGCCAAGTTGAGAAGGCGCGAGCAAATCGAACACCGCCTGCCAACCGTCGTCGGAGATGAAGCTGAAAAGGGAAAAGCAAAATAATTAGCCATGGAAAACCAAAAATGTTTTAAAAATTCTTACATCGCTTTTTCCATTTCTCTCTCAGCTTCCTTCGGATTGTCAGACATTTTTTTCAAATCAAAGAAACTTTAAAATAAGGAACTGAAAAAAAGGATTTTATTTACCAACATTTTTGGTATCAAATGAAAGCTTAAGGTCACGGGATTCATAAATACAAGAAGAGTAAACATTGACATCAAGAAAAAATTACAACGAGAAAACATGGAACGCACTTTTTTTCGAGTATATGTATTCATGAATTATTTTTGTCTGTTGCTTTTAGCCCTGAAACGAAAAACCAAATTTATTGCTTTTCTTTTTCGATTTTTAGACTTCTTGGCACAACTCCTGGCCCAAGTGATCAGCAACAGAAGTGAATGAATGAATTACTGAGAAGTGATCGACCAATTTGAATTGCGGCGTTGGCTAATGAATTTGACGTTTATAAAATTGTTCTTTTTGTTGCTTGATCAATTGTTGTATTGTTAAAAAATGATCGATTTTATTGATTTATGGAAAACAATTGACGTACTCATAATTGATATTATTATTTTTTTAATGGTTAACACATTTGTCTGTTATTTAAGTACAATTTACGAGACACCGAGAAAAGAAAGGAAATCCTTTGCGGAAGCAAAAAAAGAAGGAAAAAGTGAGCGAATGAAATAAAATGAAAGTTGAGTGATGGCTTTTATAGCAATGCGTCGAAATACGACTGACTATTAAAATCGTGTAAAAATGGCAAAAAATTAGTATAAATTGGTTGCGCCTCCTACGTCATTTTTCATTATATTTTCCATTCGCCATTTCTTTTCGTCGCTTTCTTCGATTTTTCTACCTGACAATTCCTTCAAATACCTATGTATCACTTTTGAACGTTTTTCGTATTTTTCTTGACATTTTTTGTACCTTTTTCCAAATGGATATCTGTTTCACGATCAGAGACCCCGAAAACTTCTGCAAACAAATTTTCATGATTTATTGCAAATCAAAAGAGTCCCGATCATTTGATTTTTTCGGGGAGCAAAAAGGGTGCCAGCAAAAGCCCATACATTTTAAAAATGAAATTGTTGATTTCACATAATTTTTTCATCTTTGCTAAGCTAATTTAAATCCGTCGAAATCTGTCGTAATTATTTGCTTCAACAAAATGTCAGACCGCCGAAAAGAAGCGGAGGAAAAGATGGCAAAAGCAATGTAAAATTACAATTAAAATGCCAATTTTAATTTCATTTTGAAATTTAGTTTCCCTTTTTTCAGCTTCATCGCCGCCGATTGTTGGCTTTGTGTGTTCGATTTGCTTACGCCTTCCCAACTTGGCTTCGGAATTGCGATGATTAGCCACCGATTTGACTTTTACGTCGATGAACACTTCAAAACGCGCAAATGGACATTTGGAATTATTCATATTGGAAGAACAATTGGAAAGAATGGCACAACTCGAATGGAAATTGTCAATTCCCATGGAAAACCAATGCCAATTCCGCAAATTCAAATGCCACGCAAAGTCAGCGGATTCGAAGGAATCATCATCTAGTAAAATTGGCAATTATACAAAAATTTTAGACAACAATTCCGCTCCATTTTAGTTTCATCGACCAAAATGCCATCACTTTTCTTCACCGTTTTCGCCAACTTTTCGCCGCCTGTCAAATTAATTTGTCCATCCACACGAACAATGAACGCATTTTGGAGTTGTTTTTGCACAGCACTTGGCCAATGCTCAAAAAAAACATTCATGGCTTGCGATTGTCAGCCATATTTTTCCATCGTTTGCGCAAATTCGTCCCGTCAATTCTCAGCGATTGTCCATCTCTTCGCGTTGTCTTTTTCAACTTTGGCGATCTCTTCACAGAATTTCCGGCCGATGACAATGCCATGGCATCGGATGGACAAGCATTGGCCAAATGGCTTTTCACTCCATGTCCCGGCAATATGCCAAAGGTGTTGCTCTGCTCGTTGTACATGGATGGTGTGAAATGGTCATCGAATATTGAACCCTTCAAAACGGTGCTTTCATTTATTATTTCATATTTCTTAACCAATTTTCCTTTGTTTTAGGCTTTTGCCAATGCTTCTTCTCCCGTCAATTTCATTGTCGTCATTTGGTTTTTTCCGCCGTCTTTTACTGACACCGTTTTGCTCTTTGATCAGACCAATGAATTGACTCGTGAACAATTGACGTTGAAAAAGATGAACGATATCCGCCGTGTTATGCTGATCCGTTGTCCAATTGTGCGAGACAAAAGCAAATGGGCAAAATGGGAGGAGGAAGCGTTTGGCTGGCAAATTGATGATCAATGGAACAAAATTGGCATTCACATTTATAATGATGACGAAATCGGAGATGGGTAAGCGGATAAATTATTCAAAAATTCAAATTAATTTGCGTTTCTTTTTAGGCATCTTGACGCAACTCCCGGCACAAGTGATCACTGATCAACAGAAGTGAATGAATGTATTGTTAAGAAGAGTTCGATCAATTTTAATTACGGTGTTGGCTAATGAATTTGATTGGTCTTTATAAAATGTTCTTTTTTTTGCGGTCAGTTGTCTTGTTTTGAAGTAGAGTTGAGCAGGACCGGGAATTTTGGACTGACTTTTTGGGCTGAAAAACCGGGAATTTCCCGGTCAAAACCGGGACTTCGGTACTCAGGTGTCCGTGTTCAGGTCCCGCTCAACTCTATTTTGAAGTGATCAATAGGGTTGTAAATTATATGGACTAAAAAACCCGAAATATGGACATAAAATATTGACTAAAAAAGCACGAAATATGGACTAAAAAGCTCAAAAATGGCCAAATATGGACAAAAAATATGGACTAAAAACTGCCAAAATATGTGTTTTAAACTCTCAAAAATTCCAAAAAAGGTTTATATATTCAATATTTGCTTAAATAAACTTAAAAAAACAATAAACAACCAAAAAATGGATTTAAAACATAAAAATGCAAAATTTATTGTCGTCCGTCGTATAAAAAAATTTCCAAGTTTTCCAAAATTTCAAAAAAATTCTCATTTGTAAAAAGAAAAGTTCGCAAAAAATGGTGAAAATATTTATTAAAAATGCCAAAATGACGAGAAACTCAAATTTTTCGGATTTTTTGGGCTGTAAATTTTAAAAATTTCCAAAAACTCCATCTTGAGGGGTGTATTTTTCGCTTTTCTTGCATTTTTCTTGTGAAAATTTGCCAAAAATGGCCAAAATATGGACTAAAAACACAAAAATGGCTAAATATGGATTTATTCCCGAAAACGCCCAAAATATGGATTTATATGGACTAAAAACCTTCACCAAATCAAAAAATTTTAACCTAGAAATGCTATTTTTGAGCCCCTTTCTTCATAGCATATGAGCAGAAAAATTATGTTAATCCATATAATTTACAACCCTAGTGATCAATCTAATTGAATTTTGTAATTGCCTATTTTGACCCGATGCTCATAAAAATTGTTCTCTTTTTTGTTGGAATAATCAACATAATATATATTTTTTCCATTTACGAGCTTTAGTGATTGCTTAGTTTGTAAATTGCGAGCAGTGATCAAAACGCGGGGGAAAGTTTGAGCACCAAATTAAGAATTTTAAAATAAAAATGTTTTAGTTGTCTATAAATTGCAAACATCTAATTTAAAAGCATAGTAAATTTAATGTTAGGAATCCAAAATTTTTTTAACCGATATCCACTCAATTTTAACCATGCTTATTTCGCTAAACTCATTACAATTCATTCTATGACAATGTCATACATGAGTATTATTTGTACATTACATGCTCGGACTGTTTAAGATTGAAATTTTAAATATAAATTAGTCAGGTCTCTTGATGTCCAAACTGAAATTAGTAGGGATTCTTTTTTTAGGCAAATGCCTAAAATTTCTGCGCACTTAATACGCTTAGATAAGCACGAAAAAAGCATTTTCCGCTTGATTTGGGGTGTCTACGATGACTTTTATAATGCCTAACTTTGCCTATTTTGGACTTTTTGTGCTTAATGCCTAAATGCCTATTTTTATGCCTATTTCGCCATTTTTGGCGCTTTTTCAGAATTTTTGGAAAAATACTTACCAAAAATGCAATAAAAATTAAAAATACACCCCTAAGAATCGACTTGAAATAATTTCAGAAATACATCTCTAAGAATTAAAAAAAAAAATTTTCACAAAAATTCGTCCACAAAAATTAATTATTTTTTCTTCATAAAATTTTTGATTTAAAAATTGTCTTTATTCGAAAAAACTTTAAAACAATTGAAATATAAGCAAAATTAAGTGTTTTAATTAAGTTTTTATGTGATTTGCATCCTAAAAAGTGTTAAACAAAATTTTATTAGCCTATTTTAGTGCCTATTTGAGGGTTTTTGTGCCTATTTGGTGCCTATTTTGCGATTTTTTTCTGCCTTTTTAGGTGCCTATTTCGCGATTTTTTGTGCCTAAAAAAAGAATCCCTAGAAATTAGTATTAAAAAAGTCAGGAAAACACGTTTTATGGGGGTTTGAGGGTCACTGATCACTAGGGCCTGTAATTATATGGACATAAAATCGTAAAATATGGCCATAAAATATGGACAACAAATCGCGAAATATGGACATAAAATTGCAAAAATCTCAAAATATGGACATAAAATTGCAAAATATGGACATAAATTTTTTCAAATTTAGAGGTAAATTTTCAAAATTTTCTTAAAATTCATTAAATTCTAGTAAAATACATCTAAAATGGCTAAATACGGTATAAGAACTCGTTATAGAAGAAAAAAAAGCAATTTCTAGAGAAAACCGACCAAAAAAAATTTTCCATTTTTTTCTTATTTTTGACATAAAATAATCAATTTTTAAGAAACTTTAAATTTAATCAATTTTTTCGACAAAATTTTGCAAAAAAAAGTCTTTTTCTGAAAAATTTTCCGGTCTTTCGGGTCAAAAATCCCAATTTAGCTGATAGGGGCCGTTCTAATAGAGGTTTTTTGAAAAAAATGCCAAAATATGGACATAAAATATGGATAAAAATGCCAAAATATGGAAAAATATGGAAATATGGACATAAATCGCGAAATATGGAAAAATGTGGAAAAAATGGATATAGAAATACATCCTAGAAGCTTCAAACCAAGCTAAAAACATGTTTTTCATGCGTTTCAGGCCTCCCAGAGTCCAGGAAAAAAATATGGATTTCCATATAATTACAGGCCCTACTGATCACGAACATTACATTCTTTTCGACCAATTCCGAATCCCGGACCCGACTTCGAACAAAAAGTCGAAAATTTAAATTTTTTTGATTTTCTGATTTTTGTTCAAACTTGTTTAAATACCAGGGCTCGGATCTGTTCTTATTTATAAGAAATGTTCTGATTTGGAGGGTCCAAATCTTACAAAATAAAAATGTTCTTATTTGTAAGAAATGTTCTGATTTCGGGCTATTGTTCTTACTTTGTTCTTATTTCTTAAATATATTCATAATTTTGAAATTTTATGGCAGAATTTCAATATTTTATCAAGAAAATATAAGATTTGAGGCAAAATTTGGTCATTTTTGGACAAAATCTGTTAACAAATCGCATAAAAATTACAAAATTTTACCCGGCGGCGCCTATCGGCACCGCCGGATCCTCTTTTTCCCCTAAATTTTTGGAAGAAGCGCGCCGTAAAAAAGCGTTTTTAAAAGCGAAAAAAAAGTCGTCACTTGACTTTTAATTGCAAAAATTGACCTTTTTTGATTAAAATCTGTTAACAAATCGCAATTAAAATTTAAAAAATTTTTCCGGCGGTGCCTATCGGCACCGCCGGAGCCCCTCCCCTCGCCCATTCACCAAAAGTTTTTTGGAAATGCGCCGCAAAAAAAGAGTTTAAAAATCTGATTTTTTGATTCCGAATGCACTGAAATTTACGATTTGCTTAATTCCTCACCAAAATTGTTAGAAATGATCATGGGAGGTGGAAAATATAATATTTAATGCATTTCGATCGAATAAATTGTAAAAATAACTGATTTGAAGCAATTTTGCGAAATGTTCTTATTTTTGACCCTAAAATCTTATTTTTTGGCCTTGATGTTCTTATTTTGAAAAATTTTCGATCCGAGCCCTGTTAAATACGCGAAAATGAAGTGAAGCCATTTAAAATACACTTCAAAACGGAACCGCTCAGTTCGGCCCCCACGGTTCGGCCCCAGCATGTTTTTCCACGATAGCTTTTTTCTTTGGCATCCAAATCCAACAATCTTGGTATCATTCGAAAGCTCTTAACATGCTCTTTTAGCCTTACAAAAAGCGAAAAGTTTTTCAAACATGGAAAAAATTTTATTGAGAAAAAACTTGAAAATTTTGGCTTTTCGCAATTTTCATGTATAACTTTTTTGATAATTGTCTAATCGCAAAGCAATAGCTTAGAAAAAGCTTCTAAACACTTTAAGCTTTCGAATGATACCAACAAGGTTGGATTTTGATTACAAAGAAAAAGTTATAGAAAGTTATAATGGAAAAACATGCTGGGGCCGAACCGTGGGGGCCGAACTGAGGTAGACCGCTTCAAAACGGTAAACTGTGCACACTTTTGCAGTTTAATGGTCCCGATTTAAAAAAAATTCATATAAAAGACTGAACACATGAATGAATTGTTAGGAGTTACCGATCTAATTGATTATTATGTAATTATTGCTCATAAAAATTTTTCTTTTTAATGGGGATGATCAACTTGGATTATGTTATGTCATATTGTACTTTGTGGTTTTCTGAAATAAATGTTAAAATCTAATTTTTGGCATCAAAATCTTCGTCTAAGCTCCATTGTTTCGTATGGAAAGTTTAAACAAGTTTTTTTTGATTTTATGGTTTTTTGACTAACGTAATAACACCGATCAAATGGTAAAAAAACACAGTGATGTTGTGTCGTTTCGAAATCACGATCGTTTGGACTAGAGTAGAGCGGTACGTGTACTGAAAAAACAGTACAACTGAGTACCTAGTACCGGTTTTTCCTTTTCCCAGCCAAAAAGTACCGGTTTTTCAACCCCGGTGGCTGATCAGTGCAATTCCAAGGCCAAGTTGTGAAGGCGGAAGCGACATAAAATCATGAAAACATTTTAAATGGGGTTTTTGGGTTCTCTGATCAGTAGAGACCGGACTTTTAGGCACGAAAATTTCTCAAATATGCACCTAAAATAGGCACGAAAAATGTGAAAAAAGGCATAAAAAATGAACAAAAACGTCAAAAAGGCACGAAAAATTGGAAAAAGGCAGCAAAAATCAACATTTTTCTAGCGCAAAAAAGGCACCAAAATTACGTGCCCGGCATAAGGCACCAAAATCGCAAAAAAGGCAAAAAAAAGGCACCAAAAAGTTGAAGCTAAAAGCTTCAACCAAGTTAAAAACTCGTTTTTCGTGCATATTAGGCCGTAGCAAGCTAGCAAAAAAAAAAAAGGCATATGCCTCAAAATCCGGTCTCTACTGATCAATGATCACCAATTTTGACGTTTTTGGCAAAAACAAAAGAAAGACAGGTTTTTAAACAAATTGGTCGTCGAACACATTGAAAATTAAATCCATTAAGCTAATTGAGTAAATTTATTTTGGTGCTCGAGAGTTTCGGTTTTAATCTCGACTCGGTAAACGTCTCCTATCGGCGTGCCAGACTTTAAAAATCTTTTTTTAAACACTCTTAAAGCCAATTATGATTTCAATAAATCACTAAATTATCCTAAAGGCATATATATATATATACATATAATACAATTTGTGACCACTGCAACATAAAGAACAATTTTATAAACGTCAAATGGGCTCAAATTCATTATCCAATTCCATCTTCAACAATTCATTCATTCACTTCACTTCTGCTGCTGATCACTTGGGCCGGGCGTTGTTGCGTCGAGAAGCCTAAAAATCGAAGAAAAGCAATAAATTTGAATTTTGAAGAAGCATTTGCTGACCCGTCTCCGATGTTGTCCTCATCATTCATTTCAATGTCAATTTGATTCCACTGATGACGACTATACCATCCAATCGCCTCCTCCTCCCATTTTGCCCATTTGCTTTCATCTCGCGCAATTGGACAACGGATCAGCAGAAAATAATGGCAATTGTCAGTCCATTTCAACGTCAATTGTTCACGAGTCAATTCGTTGGTCAGCACAAAGTCAGCAAAGGACGACGGACGAAACCAAACAATGACAATAAAATTGGCGGGAGATGAAGCCGAGGCAAATGCCTAAAATATGGGGAAATTGCTTAAGAAACGGTTTAAGTGGCCCAATTAGGGCATGAAGTTTTTTTCAACGAATTCTAAAAAAGTAAAAGAGCCAAATAAATCAATTCGAAATCACCGATTTGAAGTCTTCAATCTTTGATGGCAAATTCACACCATCCAAGTGCCACGCACTTCTCAACATCTTTGGCACATTGTCGGGACGGGCAGTGAAAAGCCATTTGGCCAGCGCTTGTCCATCCGACGCCGCGGCACTGTCATCGCATGGAAATTCGATGAAGAGATTGCCAAAGTTGAAAAAGACAACGCGAAGAGATGGACAATCGTTGAGAATTGACGGGACGAATTTGCGCAAACGGTGGAAAAATCCGACGGGCAATTCCAAGCCATGAATGTTTTTTCCGATCATTGGCCAAATGTTGCGCAAAATGAACTCCAAAGTGCGGTCACTGGATGTGTCGATGGTCAAATTGATTGGACAGGCGGCGAAAAGCGGACGAAAATTGCCGAGAAAAGCGATCGAATTGTTGTTGAAGTATCTGTGAAAAGTGATGGAATTACTTTGAAAGAAAATGGCTTATAATTATGCACAAAGAAAGACAAATTAAAAAAATTTTGAAAATTTTTGGGGATTTTTCAACTCTGGCGCCAAAAAAGCCATCTTATATAGGGCGCCAAAATGTCCGCGCCAAAACGGCCCGCGCCAAAAAAGCTCGCGCCAAAAAAACCTCGCGCCAAAAAACCCGCGCCAAACTGACCCCGACCCCTTTAATGGCACTTCTTTTTTCTTGGTCAAATTCAACTTTTATATGAATTTTTTGAAGGAAATAAGACCACTGAAGTGCAAAAGTGCCGAAAACTTTCTTTGATAATTTGCCACCAATAAAATGTCAGACAATCGAAAAGAAGTGGAGGAAAAGATGGCAAAAGCAATGTAAAATTAAAATGCCAATTTTAAATTTTGTTTTACTTTTTCTTCAATTTCATCTCCACCAATTGTTGGCTTTCGGTCGATTTGCTTCCGCCTTCACAACTTGGCCTTGGAATTGCACTGAAAAATTAGATTTTAACATTTATTTCAGAAAACCACAAAGTACAATAATGACATAACATAATCCAAGTTGATCATCCCCATTAAAAAGAACAATTTTATGGGCACGTCAATAATTACTAGGGCTCCAATTTGTAGTTGCTAAAAACTGCCAAAATAATTAATTTTTAGTTTATAAAAAACCCCAAAATAGTTACTAAAAATTGGTAAATAATTGCTAAAAAGTTCCGAACTTAGGGGTGTAAAATCAAAAATTTTCTTCAAAAAACAAAACATTTTGCCAAAGTCATTAAAAATATAAATAATTTTCAAAATCAAAAAATTATCACCAAGAAAATAAACAAAGAAATTTTGGAGCTGAATTTTTAGAAAATTTTCATTTCTCGAAGTGTATTTTTGAAAAAAAATTTGAGCCGATTCTTAGGGGGTATTTTTGAAAATTTTCAAAAAGTTGATCGTTAGGGGTGTATTTTTCCATTTTATTGAATTTTTGTTAACAAATTTTGGGCAAAACGCCAAAATAGTTAAAAATAGTTTTTTTCAAAAATTTATAGTTTTTTAGTTGCTAAAAATAAAAAACTATAAAATAGTTGCTAATAACTCGAAAAGTAGCTTAACAACCCCCCTAAAAAACATGTTTTTCGTGCATTTCAGGCTACGGGGAGCTCAGGAAAAAAATAGTGAAAAAACTATAAATTGGAGCCCTAATAATTACATAATAAATCAATTAGATCGGTAACTCCTAACAATTCATTCATGTGTTCAGTCTTTTATATGAATTTTTTTTTTAATCGGGACCATTAAACTGCAAAAGTGTGCACAGTTTACCGTTTTGAAGCGGTCTACCTCAGTTCGGCCCCCACGGTTCGGCCCCAGCATGTTTTTCCATTATAACTTTCTATAACTTTTTCTTTGTAATCAAAATCCAACCTTGTTGGTATCATTCGAAAGCTTAAAGTGTTTAGAAGCTTTTTCTAAGCTATTGCTTTGCGATTAGACAATTATCAAAAAAGTTATACATGAAAATTGCGAAAAGCCAAAATTTTCAAGTTTTTTCTCAATAAAATTTTTTCCATGTTTGAAAAACTTTTCGCTTTTTGTAAGGCTAAAAGAGCATGTTAAGAGCTTTCGAATGATACCAAGATTGTTGGATTTGGATGCCAAAGAAAAAAGCTATCGTGGAAAAACATGCTGGGGCCGAACCGTGGGGGCCGAACTGAGCGGTTCCGTTTTGAAGTGTATTTTAAATGGCTTCACTTCATTTTCGCGTATTTAACAGGGCTCGGATCGAAAATTTTTCAAAATAAGAACATCAAGGCCAAAAAATAAGATTTTAGGGTCAAAAATAAGAACATTTCGCAAAATTGCTTCAAATCAGTTATTTTTACAATTTATTCGATCGAAATGCATTAAATATTATATTTTCCACCTCCCATGATCATTTCTAACAATTTTGGTGAGGAATTAAGCAAATCGTAAATTTCAGTGCATTCGGAATCAAAAAATCAGATTTTTAAACTCTTTTTTTGCGGCGCATTTCCAAAAAAAACGTGTTTTCCTGACTTTTTTAATACTAATTTCAGTTTGGACTGACTTAGACCTGAATGAATGCCCGGCTTATCTGTGCCCAAAAATATCAAGAGACCTGACTAATTTATATTTAAACTTAAAATTCCAAGTCTTAAATGCTCCAATTTCAATTTGAAAAAATAAAAATAATAAGTACATATTTATGCAAAGTCAGTACATGTTTATGAAAAAGCAGCACTTATTTATGAAAAATAAGTACATCTTTTATGTTTCCAATTATTATATGTCCTGTTTTTTTTTTTACATTTTTTAATATGAAACAGTTAATATTCCTAATCTCGTCATCAAATCACATACATGAGTTTGTTTTGAATTTTGTTTAGTAGTTTTTGCTAAAAGTACAGTTGAAAATAATTTCTTATTTTTTATTTTGTTAAATTTTTATTTTTTGTTTAAGTTTTCTAAATTGCTTTGTATATGGATATGAAAGAATTTTGTTTATGATAAAGCGTGATTATGAAAAGAATTGATATTGCGCTTAGTAAACAAACAAAAATTTATATATAACATATGAAAGTAAAAAAGGAAAACTTTTTTGTTTATGCATTGGTATTTATTATGTATCTGATAGCCTTTGAATTGCTTTATTAACCTGCTAAATTTCAAAAATTTTTATTATGTTTTTCAAAAGTTATCGCTGAAAAACTTAATAAAATTTTTTGAAATTTAGCAAGCTAATAAAGCAATTCAAAGGCTGTCATATGATACTAAGATTGTGCAATTTGGTTGTGTCTGAGAAAAGTTATGAGTTGATTTATTCAAAAATTTAGCAAATTTTCACTTTTTGCGAAGCGCCCAAATTTGCACTTTTTGTGAAATGGCCAACCATATGTGTCTGCTAATAGAAAAGAAATAGTTTTGGATTAGATTTTGAATTTGTTTTGAATTGTGTGTTTAATGTTAATGCTTATATACCCATATACATGTCGTTGATGTCATTTGGTTGCCGTTATTCAATTTATATGCCAATTTTATTATTCAAATTGTGTGTGTATCGGTGAGATTTGCAGTGTTCTATGGTTTACAGGTGGCGCTCACAATGAGTATGATTCTTGGCTCAATTTGAATCCAGAGTCAGATTCGAACTCATCAAATTCATTATATACTCAAAATATGCCGAGCTTTTCATCAAATTTATTTTATTTTTCATCGGAATTTTGCACCCATTTAATTTTAATTTTTATCCAAGAAAAATAAAAGAAGGACAAGACGAACTGCTCAAAAATGACGAAAAACAGAAATATTGAATTTTGAACAATTTTATGCATTTAAAAGACCTCACATTTTTGGATGACATAAAAATATAAAATATTTAATTCTTAGTAACGTTTAAAGTTTTACCTATTCTTCTATTTAATTCCAAAAAGGGCAAAATCTGTCAGCAAATTTGAAATTTCTTAAAAATTAGTAAATTTATTTAAAAATAAGGTTAAAAAAAGTGAAAATTTGTAGGTTGTTCGCTAATAATTAGTAAATTTTAGCTTAATACCATATTTAGCCATTTTAAAGTTTTAATTCAAATTTCGCATTTAAAAAAGTTTTTGAAAATGATACCCTTAAAAATTTATGTATAAAATAATAAAATCAAAAATGCATAAACGTATTTGCATAAAATTGTCAACAGAATCAAACATTTTTCTTGTATTTAAAAAATAATTAAACGATATTTTTGAACAATTTTTTATTTTTAAATTTGGTTAGAAAATATGAAAAAAATCAGGTCTTTCTTTGTCTTAAGTTAGCGAAAAATTGTCATTTTAAATATAAATAAAATGAATCATATTAATCAGAATTTTGTCAAATTAGTAAAAATCCCTATTTTCCTTTTTAAGATTAAATATTCATTTCTCCAAATTGTATCTTCCATCTGCAAATGTTTAGCCCGATTAATTTTCAATCTTTTTGCAATATTATCATCATTTTCCTCCCGTTCGTCTTCCTCCTTTCCATCCTTTTTCACCTCCTCTTTCTCATCATTCGTCTACATAATTGCCTTCTCCCCTCGTCCTCCTTTCTCTCCTCCTCTGCCATTTTCTTCCGTTTTCTCCTTTTCCTCAGTCCGCTTTTCATCTTCCCCATGCGTTGTGTTGTTATTTTGTTCAAATTTCTGCTACAAAAATTGGTCGACAATTGCTTTGATCAGCAAAAGTGTAAGGCAAACGACGGCGATCAGAGAAAATGCCAACACAGAAAATGGACAATTCTTTGATCAGTTGCGATAGAAGTGACTCTAAATTTGAAAAATTTGGGATTGGGGTTTGAAATTCTTTTTGTTTTATGCAATTTGACCCCTAAAAAGATTTATTCACTCACCTCATGTTGGGCCATTTTTTCGTCGATCGCTGCGCTGACGCAAAACATTGATAAACTTTTCTTGACCAACTTTCAATGAGAGTGAGTTTACGCGATTCCAATTTTTCAATCGCCCAGGTAAATTCGAAAAATGCGATTTTATGAACGGAAGAAATATCGTCATTTCGTGATAAAGCACAAGAGCTGCGTGCGTCAATTGCGGAATCAGCGAGTGTTGTGCCAACATCATCAATCAATACATCAAAATTTTATGCTTAAGAGGTTTTTGTCTTTTTTTTGAATATTATTTTTTCAACTAAGCAATCAATTTTTCCTTAAGATTCGAATTTGGAGTATAAATCAGTGCACAGCAATCCACACAATCACAATTCACAGCAAAGCTGTCAACGACGTGTCGTTCCACCCGACTGGCGACTATGTGCTCGCTCCTCCGAGGACTCGCATTGGTCGTTAATCAATCTCAAGGCTGGACGCTCTTTGTTCAAAGTCGGAGACCAAAAATATTTTTTTAAGATTTTAAAATTTTCGCAGGTTAAATCTAATGACGATTTGCCGGGCATTGTGGCCAGTTTCACCCCGATGGGCTCATCTTTGGCACTTGTGGAAAAAATGGCGTCGTCAAATTTTGGGACATCAAAGATCAGAAAATTATGACCACTTTGAGGGTGATCAGGGGGAAGTGAGGGCTATTTCTTTTCCTAAAGTGGTTATTATTTGGAAACCGGGTCAACGGACAGCCAAATCGAAACAAAGGATCTCCGAAAACAAACCTTTTGGTCAATCTTTCCCCATATGAGGAAAAGAACGCGGTGAGTCAATTAAGCAAAATTTAGAATTATTTAATTATTTAAAAGGTTAACTTCCTCACTTTCGACCATTCCGGAAATTACCTAGCATTCGGTTGACCAATATACAAATTTATAGGTAAGATTAGTGGAAAAGAATTTGTCAATTGAGTATTCACACGCAAGATATAACGGGGCTCAAATTTGCACATAATGTAAGAATGGTCATTTCGTCAAGTCTTGAAGGAAATATTTCCACCTATTTTGGATTCACAATTTAAAATTGTAAAAAAATTGTTACACTATTTTTTATTGGGGAGATTGGACGAAGTAAAAATAAAAAACACAAAATTATTCATAAATCCCCCCAAAAAATAACTATTTATGCCATCGTCCACCGATCATTCACCAGGGAACATTTTCTCCAATGAAAAAGCGACATCGAAGTCAACAGGCCAATGACGGCCTCCTCCCCCTCCTTGGATTCGGGCAGTTCGGCCGTTGAGTCGTCCATCTGCTCCACCTTCATTAGCACCATTCTTTCCATCACCCGCTTTAATCGATTTTTCTGTTACATTATAGTTAACTTTTTTTGCTCTGACATGCTTCGTACAGTGCAAGGAAGAGTCATAATTTCGTCTAAGCAAAGTCAAAATGAGCCTACCCTAATTTTTAACGAAACTCAAACATTAAAAATATTTGAAATTTTTTTCATTTCCTAATACCATGTGCTAATGCGAAAAATTACCCTTCCCTTTGCACATCCATGGTAAAATAATAACATCACGGGAACATTTTGTTTAAATTTACCGCCAATCTCCGCGTTCAGCTGGTTAATTGCTTCCACCTTCGAGTCTCGAACTAAGAAGAACAAAATTCGGGACTCAATTTCGTCGATTTTCGCAATGAATTCTTGCTTGCTCTTTTTCAGCAACTCGGCAGCAAACGAACTGGCTAAAAGCATAAAACAATAAAATATTTGCCTTAAAAATATTAACAGATCAAAAGTTCATTAAGAGGAATTGGAACAAAATAAAATTTGAATTGTATATTGTAAAATTTTAAATTTTCATAATGATTTTATCATCTTTTATTTAGGCATATATTTCTAAAATTCATAACAATATAATAAATGCCAAACGACCCAAAATGTACACGAATACTTAAAAGATGGATAAACCGCATAAAGACAAGATAAGCCATCAAATCTGTTAAAACTCTAAAATTACGAAATCAGCGTGTTGGTCCTTTCCGCTTCCCATGCCAAAAGGAAAGCAAGCAGATGAAGAATGCATTATCTCATCAGCATCATGTTCCTGTTCTTCCGGCATCACTTTTGCTATTAACGCTTTTCAGCATTAGGTCTTACGTTTTTGACATTTTTTGCAGCGACGTCGATGTGAGAAAAGCTGTAAACCTATCAAGGAGCAAATTTTATAATTTTTTTCTTCGCATTTGCCAAAATTACACCTACACCTATTAGGATAAATTAATGAATATCTTTTTCGTAAATGAATGTGGCTATTCTCGAGTTGTGTAAGATTTTATTAAATAAATTTTTAAAATAAAAAAGAAATTTTAATTTATTAATTCTAAATACAAGGAATTGTTATTTTAATTTCTCTTATCCCTTCTGGAACGCATTGTAGTTTACGATATACTTTCTACTTTTACAATCTATGCACTATTTCTGTTTCCTTTCTGTGCGTCTCAATTCTCCTAAGCGTGTACGCTATTTTTACTATCCCTAACCAAAAAGTCTTAGGTCGCTCTAATTACAGTCACTAATTTCCCGAGCCGTTTAGATGCCCTGTCGTCTTGTGCTTCATGGGTGGCTGTGCGCAGCTCTCAGGTCATACTTATACTTATTTTAAAATTTTTCATTTTTAAAATTTATCATAATGCTATTCCTCCTACACCTCCCCTCTGAACGCTCTTAACATTTTTCGCTATGCCTTCCTTTCTTACCGTACGCATAATTTCTCCTCCTTTTCTCTGCGCTTCAATTCTCTTAAGCGTGTGTATTTCTTTTCCCTCTTTCTCTGCGCTTCAATTCTCCTAAGTGTGTGTACTATTTTTCCTATACTCCTTCGAACTCACATAGCGTCTTACGGTTCTTTCTCCTTCTCATTTCTCTCTGTATTAACAATTTATAAAAAAATATTTAGTTTTCAGCTTCAATAAAAGATCTTTAGCACATTTTTAGCCTAAAAGTGCGAAAATCAAAAATTTTAACTTTCGTCTTATTGTTCGGATTCAGGTACGATGTTCGGAATTGTTCAAAATTGATGTCACATTTTTGATAAGTTCCTTTTTCTTCCCATTTTTCTCCAAATATTTGATTTTTGTTCAAATTCAATTGCAATTTGAATTTAAAAATTAAAAGGAATAATTTGAATAAAATCGTTTCCGTTGTAATTTTTGGTTTAAAATTATTCAGAAAGTTTCAAAGTGAATAAAAGAGTTTAAAATTTGAAATTTAAATTTTATTTTAAAATTTAAAAATATTCGCGAAATTACATAAAAATTGTGAGCCTTGTGCATTGTGCCCTCCGAACAGGCACTTTTTTTTTTGGTTTAAAAAATAAGTGATTGGTGCAAGTTTGCGAATATTCTAATACCTTAAGCTGATAATTTGATGATTTATTTAAAAAAAAAAAAAATTAGTTTTAGTATATTTTTTAAAAGCTAGGAGGCCTTTTCGACAACAAAAATTGCTTAATTTCAGTAATAAATAATTTTTATGAATTTTTTTTTGGTAATTTTATGTCAAAAATAAGCAAAAAATGAAAACTTCGCTTTTTGTTCATTTTTTCGCCTCTAAATTAATAAATTTAAAGTTTATTTGTTTGTGTGTTTTTTTTCTCACGATTTTCATACTAAATTCAGTCATTTAAGAGGTTTTTTTTTACTGAAAGTATTATTAAAGGTTCATCTAAATAGTCCTAAAAAGGAGGTTTCTAGCCCAAAATTAAAAATTGAAATATATTTGAGGCAGGCGTAGTCTGTTGGCGCCGCAGGGCATAACTTTTGGTACAATTTAGTGACAGATTTACAGGGCCAAAAAAAATTTTTTTATAAATTTTTTTAGTAAAGTGTTCATCTTAACTTTCTTTTTACCATTTTCACATCTCTTTCCCCCTCGGTTTTGCCCATATTTGTGGGTCATCGTTTTCCCAACACGAAAAGGCAATATTATGAATAAATAAAAGAAAAAAAGATAAATTACGAATATTCAAATATTTTATTATCTTTTGCCCATCGCATTTTCTCTCATTTTTGGTCATCGTTTTGCTGTAAATTTTTTTACTTTTTGGCCTATAAATATGTGCACAATTCAGTCACTGCAATAGAACTGACCTCATTTGTTCTTTCTTTTTTTCTAAATTCATTAAATAAATTAAAATTGAAAAATTTAGATTAAAATTAAAATGTCATCTTTCATGACTTTTCATCTGCGGACGAATTTTCTCCTCTCCAACGTAAATTATTTGGCAATCCTAAAGAATGAGGGTCCCTATTTTAACTTTTTTTTAAATTTTGGACTCAAAACCAGTTTATTGGGTTTTCGAGGGTGCTGGGTACAAACCTGAACTCGGATTTGCCCATCCGAACCCTGGACTCGAACAAAAATTTAAAAAAATTTTCAAGGATGGATTTTTCTGGGGTAAAAGCTTCGAATTTATTTAACAACTAATGCTTTAGTTCTTAATTGAACAAAATGTGCAGATTGCGCCCAAATTTGATCGATTTTAACGCATATTTTGGAAATTTTTTTTTTGAAATTTTCATTCGATTCCGGTCCGGGATTCGGAATTAGGCAAACCCGAGTTCAGATTCGTAAACAGCACCTTCGAAAACCCATTAAAACTTATTTTGAACCCAAAATATAAAAATTAAATTAGGGACCCCCATTCTTTAGAATGCCAATACTTTCTTATCGTGGTGAGACGAACCGAAAATAGTCTCAGTGTGGGCGAACCGAAAATGTCTCAGTGTCAATAAAACTTTTAAATTTAATTATACAATTCAATTCGGTCTCGAAAAATATAATTTTAATAAAGACAATTATTTAAAAAAATAAACTAAAATAAAAACTTTCCACCTCCGACCAAAAAAAGTTACATCGAAACGAAAATTTTAATTTCAAATCTTGAAGCCACAAATGAAGTGGCAAGTAAGCTTACTTATTGTGCTTTATTCATGGAACAAAATCTAGCATTTATTTAAAGTAGAATATTTTAAGAAAAAACATTGAAAAAAAGTTGAACCTCGAAATTAGATTATTGTTTTTTAAAATTTTAAAATTGAAAATTAATATTCAAATTAAAAAAATTGCTTTAAAATAATTACATTTAAAAGTTTTATTGACACTGAGACTATTTGCGGTTCGCCCACACTGAGATAATTTTTCGGTTCGCCCCTACTGAGACCATTTTCGGTTCGCCCACACTGAGACTATTTTCGGTTCGACCTAGCACCCTTTCTTATACATAAATAAATTCTTTAAAAAAGGCAAATATTTTCTAAAATAATAGAAATTATTTAAAATTTTTAATTTATTTTTTCAGCACTTTTTCCAAATCTGAGCACATCGGAGGAAAAGAGTATTCTGATTGATAAATACTTTTAAAATTATAATAAAAAATGCAAAAGAAATTTGCTCAATTGCAGCCCACAGATCATAAAATAATTGAAAATTTAATACTCCACAGCTTTTTTCTAGAAGCATCCAAATTAATCATTTTTGGCAACATTTGATAGCCAAAAAGTCCTCTATTATTATATAAAATTTAAAAACTTTATGAAAATTTGCCAATTCAAATGACATTTTAAAAATTATTAAGTGCAACAAAGGATGAACATAGAGAGATCGGATTTCTAATTGTAAGCACAAAAAATGATAATTAAGCACTTAATTCAGCATTCAAAAATACTAAATAAGATAGGAATGAATGAAAAACTTCTTTGGCTTTTTAACAATTTTTACAAAATGCTCATAATTTCATTTTCTGCTTTTTGGATTAAAAACAAAATTTTCATAAACAAATTTAAGCTCCGAAAAGCCCCGAGATTATTTTTTTATAACCGAAAAATGTTTTTACGCTCTTAAAAAATTAGGGAAAAACTTAACATTTTGATTTTATTATAAATTTCATGTTATGACTTTTTTAAAATTATTTATCACCAAAATAACTCGGGGCTGGCGCCAAAATGATCACGCTTCTCAAATATACCCATTTTTGGACATGCCTTTTTCCAAAAATCTATTATTTTTGTATAATTTTATTTCATTAAATTTAATTTGAGGAATAAATATTTTTATATTTGAATAATCGATATTGTAATTTTTTGGGTTTTTTAACAAAAATTTTAATTTATTATTTTTTTCAGAGGGACGCTCTAATTCAGGGGGGGGGAGGGTATAAACTCAGGGCTGTTGCAAGTTTCGCTTTTCGCTTTTTCGCTTTTTGGGGGCCTTTCGCTTTCGCCTTTTCGCTTTCGCTTTTTTGCTAAAAAGCGAAATAAAAGTACACCCCTAAAGATTGGGTTTTTAAAATAAACAAATGCATTTTCGTGGGCGAAAAAGCAAAAAATTAACACAAAGTTTTTACCAAATTTTTATGAAATAAAGTAAAATTTGGTTTTGTTTATCTGTAGTCTGGTTTAGTGGTTAGTGCAGCAACCTTGACATTCTTTTCTGTCAAGAGTTCGATGCCGCTTGACGGTTTCTTTGTTAATTTAATTTTTTTTTTAATTTTAAAATTCGCCTGGCGCTACCTATCGGCATCGCCGGGCCAAAAAATAGTAATATTCAAAAAAAATTCTCTAAAAATTGCAAAACTCTATCATTTTTTGGACAAATCTGTTAACAGATCCATCCAAATTTTCAAAATTTTTCCCGGCGGCGCCGCCCCCACCCCTTGTTTCCGAAAATGTTTTTGAAAAGCGTACCGCTAACATTGTAAATTTTTTGAGTCTCGACTTTCAAAAAATGAAATATGCGTTTTATAAATTTATATACAAAAATCTACGATAAAAAAGAAATAAAATAAAAATAAAAGCAAATAAACAGAACAGTTAAGCACAATAAAAGGTGAATTTTTTAGTCTTTTAAATTCATCTAATTGTTGGAAAAAATTTCGCCTTTCGCCTTTTCGCTTTTTCGCTTTTTTAGGCATTTCGCTTTCGCCTTTTCGCTTTCGCTTTTTATTTTGGTTTCGCTTTTTTCGCCTTTCGCTTTTTATTTTTCCCTTTGCAACACCCCTGGTATAAACGGTAAATCGACCTTTACGGAGAAAAAATATTTTTAATTTAATTACTTAAATTATTCAAAAGGAAAAATTTTTAAAAATTATTTCAATGTTTATTTTCAGGTGCTTTTAAAATTCCAGCAAAATTGTTGGGATGCTTTCGCTTGTCATGGGAACCTCAAAATCAATGGCGACAAAAGTTTGACTGTCCAACATAAGGGAAAATCAGCAGATGGTAATTTCATCAAAAATAATTTAAACAAATAATTTTTTTTAAAAGAATTGCATTCCGTCTTCGCTAAATATCCGAAATTTTTTAATATAATTTTTTATATTTTTTCACTTTTTCACAGATTCCTCCGTTTTTTTCTTTGCTCCAACTTATGAAAATGTTTATTTTTATCCGTTCGTTTCTTTGTGGAATTCTGATGACAAAATTGAGTTCAGGTGTAAAATTATGTCAACCTGATCAATTTTTCTCTATAACATTTGTGCTTTTCTTGACAACAAAAGAAATAAACAATTTTAAAAAATAATAATTTAATAATTTTTATCACTTTTCGATGAAAAGCAAAATTGAGAAATTGTGTAATGCAGAGAAATAGAGAAATTCTCTGTTTAATTAAAGCACAAAAATGGTGATAAAGAATTTAAAAACTACAATTATTAAGCTTTGATTAGTTGAAAAATTACCTTTTAAAAATTCTTTTTACCAAATTTTGGCATATTACTAAAATTCAAAATTGAAATTATACGAGTGTTTTTTGGTGAATGGAACGCGGAGAGCTAGAAATATGTAAACGAAGCCTAATTAAAAAGTAATTTAATTCTAAACTATTATAAAATGCAAATGTTCAAAAATCTGAGAAATATTTTTTTATAAAAATCCTGATGTTCTTTAGAGTCGAGCATCACCGACTTGGGCGGCACCTCCACCGACCGATGACCGTACTCCTGTCCAATGCCAATACCGTAGTCGTCCGTCTGCCCACTCATTGCCCCGTCCTCCTCCTCATACAGTTCATCCTCCTCCTCCGCCGATGCATCAAATTCCCTGCTGCTGTCTTCCATTCCGTAGTAATAATTCTGATAATCATCATTCTCATCGCCCATGTCCAAATTGGTGCCAGCCGAAGTGTACGATGTCAGTGAGTTACGGTCGGCTGCCCCCGGTGTATTGTAAGGAACGGTCGCAAGCGAACGAGCATGGGCGGGTGGAAGTACAGCTGTTTGAACTGGAAATGTAGAGATAATTAATATAAATTGGAAATAAATTCTTTAAATTAAAATTTAAATTCCAAATATCCGCCCACTTTTGTAAAATGAAACTGTGAATTAATTGACACCACGTTAAGCATACCTTTCTCATTCATCGGATGCATTTGGTGGGGTGGCACTGCTTTTAGAACCATTGGCTTGGCTAAATAAATTAAATTTGTGCAGAAAACGATGTCATATAAATTCAAAATTATTAATTACCTGGTGACTTTTTGTCTTTTGCTTGTGCTGTTTTGGCAATTGCGAGTTTTTTGACTAAAATTTTTTATTTTCTTTTTCTTTTTAATTTTAATTTTTTTTTAATTTTAGTTTGGTTTTTTTCTATTTCATTAAATTATGAATTAATTATTTAATTGCCTGTTTTAGGCGCTCCTTTTACTGCTTTTGCCGCTTTGCCTTTCTTTGCTGGCTTTGCTTTTTTAGCTGCTTCAAAATTTAAACAAAATTTAAAATTATTCAAATAAAATTCACCCAACCTTTAATGCCTTTAGCATCCTTTTTAGGTATTAATTTTTTTGTCGCTTTTCCTTTTGCTGGGCTTTTGCCTCCTTTTGGCGATGCTTTTCCTTTTGCTGGTGATGCTGCCACTGCTCCTTTAAATGAATATTTAATTATATAAAATATATGAAAATTCATTTTGACCTTTTTTGTTTTCGTTTTTGACGGACTTTGAATTTGCTTTAAAAAATAAATAAAAATATATTTTAATTTTAATAAAATATTTTTGCCCACCCATTTCCATTAGGACAGCCATCACTAAGCAAACCATGGCTATGAAGAGAATGGTGCGCATTTTGGGAGGATAATTTAAAAGAAAATATGATGGATATATTTTTTCGGCATTTTCAATTGCTTTTTATATGCTCCGATGCCAAATTTTGTTTTGAAATATTTGAGTAAATAGTTGGCCAAATAGAGAGAGTGGAAAAGACATCGACAGAATCCGATTTTTTTATTGGTGAATTTTTTAAATTTTTTTTATTCATATATTTCTTTTTTTTCCATTTCCGGCCATTTCTTCATTTATTTGCCAACATAAATTTCTATTGCATTCAAATATTTTTTATTCATGACATCATTAAAGATAAAAAATAATAATTACGAAATTAATTTCATTAAGACCAACTTGCACAAACAATTAATAGCATTTAAAGCTTTAAATTTTAAATAAATATTGTCTTTATTCTTAAAATGCATGTGATGTTGGTCGTATTCTTTTGCTATTTGCACGATTGTTGGAATTGGCATTTATGAAAACTCGGAATTTACGCATTCTAATTGGGGTTGAGCACGGTCGTTTAACCGAACCGAAAACCGTGGGTACCGGTTTTTCGGTTTTAAAAATACACCCCTAAAGTTGGCACCTCGCCCGAAACATGGACGATTATTTTTTTATTTTCACCCAAAATCTGTTAGCAAATTTTATATTTCTTTTTATTTCACCAAAACCAGAACACAAAGAGAAAAAATCAGAATTTTGAATGAAAAATTAGAACTTTTGCTTAAATTTATTATATTAAGTCATAATATTTAAATTTCTTAATTTTTTATTAATCTTAAGGAATCAGAGCAAAATTTGGTCACTACCCCAGAATTAGAACATATTATTTTGTCAAATTTGGACCCGCCTAATCAGAATATTTCTGATTTTATAATTTTTGTCCCATTCTTTTGGTGAATATTTTTTTTCTTTTTTATTATATTCGTTTTTCATTGCTATAAATTTTTGAACAATTTCAATTTTTTGTTCATCCGTTTTCAATTTGTAACATTTGTTTTTTTGAAGATTTAATTCTTTGAATCATTCATAAATATATTTCGATTTGTCCCCAATTTTTTTGTTCTTAGAATATTTTCTTTTCTTTTTTTGCTTAATTTTATCTTTAATATTATAAAAGTTCTCAACAATTTCTCTCTTTTTCTGATCATTTTCTTTTTCTTTCCATTTTTCTCCAAATATTTCTTCAAATGTTTTTGGTTCCATTTTTTAAGGAATCAGAGCAAAATTTGGTCACTACCCCAGAATTAAAACATATTATTTTGTCAAATTTGGACTCGCCTAATCAGAATATTTCTGATAAATCACAACAGATTGAACCCACGGTTTAGGCTATTGTATTTTTTGGTCCCATTATTTGATTTAAATTTAATATGTGATTTCATTTAAATGAAGAATTTTTTATAAAAAATGCTAAAATTTAAATGAGCAATTTTGTTTGCTTTTCACACCGTTAGATGATGGGAATTGGTCGTCTAATATTGCAGCCTTCAAAACGGTGCTTACTAATTGTTTTATTTGGCCTTTCATTTACTATTTCTTAAATCGATTTTTTCGCATTTTAGGCTTTTGCCAATGCTTCGTCTCCTGTTAATTTTATTGTTGTCATTCGTTTTCCGTCGTCTTTTGCTTCCTCCGTGTGCCATTTGATCAGACCGACGGATTGACTCGTGAACAATTGACATTGAAACGTATTGACAATACCGATCATTTTCTGTTCGTCCGTTGTCCAATTGTACGAAATGCGAGCAAATGGGCGAAAGGGAAGAGGAAGTGATTGGATGGCGAATTTATGATCAATGGAATCAAATTAACATTCAAATTTATGGTGAGGATGAAACCGGCGACGGGTCAGTGATTATCTTCTTGACGAAATTCCTGGCTCGAGTGATCAGAAGAAGTGAATGAAGGGATTATTAAGAAATGATTGACCAATTTGAATTATGGAATTATTGCGGTGCTCATAAAAATTGTATCTTTTTTCGTTGGACTGATCAATTTGGTGTAATATTTTGTTGTTTTCTTCTGAAATGAAAGAATCTGTTAACGAATAACACCGGCGCGCTGTCAAAATGTCCCGCGTCATAATGTCCCGCAGTCATAATGTCCCGCGTCATAATGTCCCGCAGTCATAATGTCCCGCGTCATAATGTCCCGCGGTCATAATGTCCAGCGTCATAATGTCCCGCGGTCAGAATGTCCAGCGTCATAATGCCCAGCGTCATAATGTGCCCCAAGCTAAAATCAGTCAAAATGTCCCCACGAAAAAAAAACTAATTTCGCTAATGAATAAAACAAAAAAGGCAGAAACATTACATTAAAAACAAACCTTTTTTATTCAATTTGGCACAAAATAAATGAATAAAATCAGCGGGAAATAAAAAGAAGATAATAAGATAACAAAAATGAACATAATAAATTTAGGTAATTCTAAGGGGCTTGCCCTGAATCTTCCATATTTTCATAATCCATTAGTTTTCCTGCGTATCCTGCAACCTGGAGACCAAGAGCCGTCATAAGCTCTTGAATTTCGGCATCGCTGTTGTATGTTGCGTCCGCCAAAATTCGCATGATTACTGCGTCCTGGAGAACATAACGTTTGTGTATGAAATTCCGAGCTGATCTTGCCGCGTCCACTTGTCTGTCGATGCTTCTACAAACATCAGAAATGAAGTCGGAAAGGGCCGGATGATGACAAAGACCCTTCTAAAATTGAAGTTTTTTTGTGGTTTTTTTAAATAAAAAACACAGAGAAATGAAGATGAGTTGCTTCTAGTCCATTGTTGGTCCTCGCAAGTGCTGAAGCCGCATGCGAGTGCACGTTCCAATATGGAATTGGAAACAGTGCCCGACGAATGACGGGTTCTTCCCAAGGACGGGCTTAAAAATTTTCAAATCTCAACAATTTTGTGAATTTTACTGTGCCTGGCTGCAATGTCGTCGTTGACGATGGACTCAATGAGTACTGCACCAACGGCGAGATGTCAGACAACCGAAAAGAAGCGGAGGAAAAGATGGCAAAAGCAATATAAAATTAAAATGCCAATTTTCAATTTCAATTTTAAATTTGTTTTCTTTTCTTCAGTTTCATCTCAGCCGACTGTTGGCTTTGTGTCTTCGAATTGCTTACGCCTTCTCAACTTGGCTTTGGCATTTCAATGATCAGTCACCGTTTTGATTTCTACGTGGACGAACACTTCAAAACCCGCAAATGGGCTTTAGGAATTATCCGAATCTATCTCAAATTGGAGAGAATGGCAAAAAGAAATTGGAAATTGACAAATACGATGGAAAATTAATGCCAATTCCGCAAATTCGATTGCCAAAGTGGCCAGGCCAGAGGTGTTCAAATTAAAAATGGCAAAAACTTTTTGTATGATAAAGCAATAATCAAATTAATAGAACGCAAAATTGATTATTATTGTAATTACCGGGCCACACCAATGAAATATTCTCCAACGACTAATTGACTATTGATTAGCATATTTTTTGATCTTTTCATGTTTAATAAATCAATTTTTATTTTTTACAAATGAACAGCAACACACAATGAAAAATGTTACCAATGGCACCAAACGAATTAATTAACTCACTTAATGTCACTAATTAATGAAAAATAAATGTCAAAAGGCAATAATTTGCGCAAAAATGATATTATTTTGGTAATTGTTTGATAATGTTAGTTTAATTTGCTTCATTTCATTCAAAATTTAACATAATTAAGAATTAACAAAATTATTCTAACGTAAGAAAAGTAAATTAAATGTATGGCGCTGGGAATTTATTAGTGTAATTTTGTGCCATTATTCAAATAAAAGAAAATGTTTTTGCCTTTTTATTGGAATTTCCGTTGCTAATTCAGTTGTCCGGTTCTAGCTTAAGTCAATTGAAAAAAATCAATAAGCCTCTGCAAATCTGAAAATGTTTATTTGAAATTTTGCATTTTGAATTACGCATTGCAAAATTTGTAATAAAAACTTACAGGCGGGCGCATGGGTGATCAATTGAGTGTCCCCGCTCACAACATGATGAGCGCGAATTTCTGCGAAATGCGTGCGGAATTTGCCAATGCCATAATTTTCGGACGCCTCTTTAGTGAGGTTGGGCGGCCACTCCAAACGCAAGCCGAACTTGTTAAGAACACGAAACTTGAGTGAGAGCACTAAATGCTACTAAAATATAGCACAGGCTGAGAAAATTTGTACCGGCTCCTACGGCACTGGCCTTTCAACAACACGAGCCGTGAAGTGAAAAAGCCGGGAATCCGAGATCAATCCCGGACCAATTCCCAAGTGAAACTTACGTATCATGAGAGAGTACAAGGTATTTCTACGTTCATGTGCCACCTGCGCAAAAGGAATGCTCAATTGTCATCCAACATTTCGACCTAAATTTATTTCATTAAATAATTTTTTTTTAAATATTTTAAACACCAAATTGCATAATATTAAAAGCTTTTGAAACAAGCGCGCCGCAAAAAAGGTGTAATAGTCCCTTACCCAAAAATTTTCTAAAAAAATGTAAAATGACATAAAAAAAAATTTGATGAACTCATTGAATAAATTTTTCAAAAAATTCCGATTTCGGACTTCCGAAATTTTTTGACCCTAGAAATTCCGTTTTAAAATTTTCAAAATTTTTGGTGCTTCGGAATGCCATCACTAGTGTGTACGCATTAGGGCTCCATTTGTAGGCTCTAAAAACTGCTAAAATGGGCTCTAAAAAGCCTCAAATTTATTGTATAATCATTAAAGTAACCTCATTCTCATGATGGAGAACACAAACAGAATGGCCAATGTTCCCCCTCTGGGACTTAAAATTTGATCTTTGAAGTTTTTACTTACTTTTTCGATTTTGTAAAAATTTCTTCCACGACGAGTGATTAATTTCCAACATTTTAAAAAATTGTCAAGCCAGGATTTTGTCTACGCTCCCCGACGTTGCTTTCCCCGACAGTCGGGGACGAGCCCTATTATATATAAATTCTTTAATAATTATAATGTATTATATAAAAGAGTTAATATTAAATTGAATTGCTTATGCATTTTATTCAACAAGAATTAACAAAACTAGTATAAAATAATGTAGTGACAGACGTAAGTAATTAAATGTATGGCACTGGAAAGCATTGTTCATTAACAAATAAGAATTTGGATTTGAAGTGAACATAAAAAAGTACAGCAAAATGAAAAGGGTAAATTATTCGAATTTGAAATAAATGAACAAAAAATATTCCGTCATGGCAAATTGGTAGATAACTTTGCACTATTAGGCATTTTTAATTTAATTAAACCTTTTAATAAATTCATGGCACCTACAATTCCATCATTTCCCTGCCATATTCATTCGTTTCTCTCTCATTTTTGTTTAATTTTGTGGCAACCCATACAAAACCTTCACGCGCACGGCTTCGAACACCTCCCTCGCTCCGATCATTTATTAATTCGTTGATGCAGCATCCCCAAAACTAATATGTTGGTTGAACTTTGGCATTTTGAAGTTGTACTCCTCCTTGCCAAATTTGAAAAAACTTACACGCTGACGTATGTGCGATCTCCAGAGGGTCCCCAGTCGAAACAAGATGAGCACGAATTTCTGCGAGGTGCGTGCGGAACGCGCCAATGTCATAATTGTTGGGGTCGGGCATGACCACGCCGGCTTGGCGAAAATAGGCCAAAAAGTTCTAAAAATATCAAAATGTGCCACATTACGGAGAAAATTTGACAAAGTTTCTTTTTTTGGCTTAAATTCAAAACATTTCTAATTATATGGTTATCATTTAATATTTATACCCCCAGCGAGAAAGGGGGGGTGTAAAAGAGCTGGGGGGAATTCGCAACGAGGGGGAGGGTCGCAAATTTTGGAATTTTTCCTAACTAATTCACTAAAAAGTCCAAGAAATTTTCAATCTCAATTTTTCTTAAAAAATTGGCTCAAAATTGCAAGCCCCAAACTTCAAATTTTTTCCCGGCGGCGCAACTTACTAGTAGCAATGAGTTTGTGCAGGTTCGGGGCTGGCTAATGTTCAACCAGCGCCAACAGAGCGCTGAATTTTCTGTCCAAATCTTCTACCTAAGTTAATTTTCTTAAAAAATATTTTTAATATTTTATGCCCTAAATTGCAAAACGTTTTCAGCCATTTGCCCTGTTTTCCAGGAAAAATCCATCGAATTTTGCAAAAACCCTTGTAAATTATAAAATGACGTAGTTATTCTTGAAAATAGAGGGTCATGGTGTTGAGTAGTTGAAGAAATTGAATAATAAAGGCAAAAATAAACAATAAGGATCAAAAATAGCTATAAAAATACATATTAGGTATACATAGTAAAATCAGTGCCTTACGGTCACTCTCTTCTCCTCCTATTCGTTTCCCCTTCCTATTTCCGCTTTCTCTTCCTCCTCTCTCATGTCCCTCTTCCGCTTTCTCTCTTTTCTCGTTTCTTTCCTCTTCTCCTTTCCTTTTTCTCTTTCTTTCCCTTTTCTATTCCTCTTCCACTCCTCTTCATCTGTCACTCCCGTTCTTCCTCTTCTACAACAATCCATCTTTTTCCTCTTCCCTTTCTCTTCCTCCTCTCCTCTTGTCCCTCTTCCCATTCCTCTTTTCCCCGTTCTCTCCCCTTTTTCTTCCTCTTTTCCCCATGTTCCTCTTCCCTTTCCCTTTTTTTACAAATACATATTATATATACACATGTAAAAAGTCAGAGAAGTTAAATTATATTTTTAAATAAAAAAGGGGGTAAATTATTTTTATTTTTAAAAATGGCGGTTGGACGAGCGGAGGAAAACGGAAAAATTGTACATGCAAAACTATGATGGTTTGTCTGTCCGCTAAATGCCAAACGTCGATCGGTGCTTCTGTCCGTGATGATTCACCCCCCTCCCGTGACAATTTGTCGCACCTTTTTCCACCATCACTTTTTCTCCCCATCACACCCTTCTTAAGGATGGGGATGATAAAAATCTCTGCCACCAGCAGCAGAGCCGTCTGTCTCTTCATCTCTTGTGTGTTGTGCTGCTGGCCGATGGTTGGTTGGTTGGTGGTTGGAAGGAATGGATTTCTGTGATTTTTTATTTTCCCCATTAAGCACCATTTGAAAATATAAGAAAAATGTCGCCATTTTTCGTAACAATTGCTTATGTTTATTGCAACATTATAAGAAAAACTGACAGCAAAAATTTGAAAAATGTGCAGCAGGAAAAAAATGGAACGACAAAGAATTAAATTAATATTGTCGGAAATGATCAAAAATTTTTTGGCACTTTTCCGTTATGATGGCACACTTGCTAATTTAACAAAATAATCCGAAAAAAGTGGAATGACAAAGAATTAAATTAATATTGTCGGAAATGATCAAAATTTTTTTGGCACTTTTCCGTTATGATGGCACACTTGCTAATTTGTCAAAATATTTTGTTTCGATTGACTTTTGAGACCAAAAATGATTTAATATTCATTTGGCAATTATAGAAAAAGAGTAAAAAAGTCTATCGAAACAAGATTTTGGCAAATTTCAAAGTGTGCCATCATAACGGAAAATGGGACGCGGACCATTATATTTTCAGCTAAAAATCCTGATAAAAAAGATAAACAAGAAATTTTGTATATTTTGTGTTGTCCTTCTACGGCATTTTCTCTCATGCAATGGCCCTTCATTAGCTGTCGCAATTGTCTAACTCGGCACATTGTCAAGAGGCAGTCAAAAATAATTAATTATTTTAAATTCAATGTTAGATATGACAAATGTTGGTTTCTAAGGACGTCCTTGGATAAAATAAAAGTCATGTTTAGCAAAAAAATTTATCCAAGTCTTAATGTTAAATGCATTCTTGAAAAAACCACTCAAAAAACCGAAGTCCTTGTTTTGGTGATCCGATTTGCATAAGGGCGCCCTTAAAAATAAGGACTCTAAAAGCGGCAAAAAATGCCTAAAATCTAGTTAATGCATTTTCAAATAAATATTTCTCATTTCAATTGGCTCACCACAGCTCCTTTCTCCATCTTCACAGCAAAATAATAAGACAAAGAGGCGACAGACAAATAAGCAAAGCAAAAGAAAATTCGCATTTTGTAAAAAAAAAAAATTTAATTTAATTAGTTTAATTGCAAAGGTCATCCATGGATTATTGAAAATTTTCTAAAATAAATAATTAATAAGTTTAATGAGTTTTTCACGCCATTTTCTTTTAATTTATAGCAAATTAAAATGAAAATATGTTAAAAACTTCTTATATGAAAAAGCAGTAATCAAAAAATGATCAAGCATCGCACAATTAAAAATTAAAACTTATTAATTTTTAATTATCGCGTCAAACCAATTGAAACACTCCAACTACAAATTTAATTGACAATGATGTTACATTTTTTGATATTTTCATATTTAATAAATCAATTTTTACTTTTACAGATGAACAACAACCCACTGAAATGTTACTAATGGCACCTATCGAAATAATTATGTCACGAAGGCACTAAAAATGTCAAAAGGCAATAATTAGCGAAAAATGGCATTTTTTGGTAGTGTTTGACATTCATTCAAAATTTATAAAATAAAGTTTGCGGTTAAATGTCCTTTTTAAGAAAAATTTACTGAAATTTTATACAAGTTTTTCACAGAAAATTTACAAATTTAAATACAAAAAATTTTTTTTTTATATGGTATATTTTAATTGTTTAAATTATTGTAAAATGTATTATTGGTCCGCTGTGGCATATTTGCATTTTTAAAAAGCTAAATTGGTTTTTAATATCATATTTTAAAATTCAAATAAAGAAATTATGGAATAAATTTAGTCAATATCTCAAAACAAATTTAAAAATCTTGAAAATTCATTCCCATCTAAAATTAAATATTTTCTTTTCCAAATTGTTTCTTCCAATTATAAATGGTCCGTCGTTTAATTTTCAATATTTTTGAAATGTTTTCATCACATATTTTTGGATTTTTTCCTTTTATTTGCCAATACATTTTAATTTTCTCTATTATTTTTCCGTTCATTCCAAATTGTTTCTTCCATCTTTTAATTGTTAACATAACCAACTCTAAAAAAACATTTGAAGAAATATTTGGAGAAAATGGCAAGAAAAAGAAAATGATCAGAAAAAGAGAGAAATTGTTGAGAACTTTTATAATATTAAAGATAAAATTAAGCAAAAAGGGAGAAAATATTCAGCAAAAGAATGGAATAAAAGTGATAGGAAAATAGCAAAAAAAAATTGGGGACAAATCGAAATTATATTTATGAATGGATCAAAGAATTAAATCTTCAAAAAAACAAATGTTACAAATTGAAAACGGATGAACAAAAAAATAAAATGTTCATAAATTTAATGATGTAAAAAATGAATATAGTAAAATGAAGAAAATATTCGCAAAAAGAATGGGACAAAAAATACACAGAAATTTGTAAGAAAATTGGAATTAACCAAAAGACAATTAACAAATGGAAGAAACAATTTGAAATAAGCGGGAAAATAACGAAGAAAGAAAAAGTAGAGAAAATTAAAATGTATTGGCAAATAAAAGGAAAAAATCCAAAAAAGTGTGATGAAAACATTTCAAAAATATTGAAAATTAAACGACGGACCATTTATAATTGGAAGAAACAATTTGGAAAAGAAAATATTTAATTTTAGATGGGAATGGGGTTTTGTTTTTGTTTAGTGTTGTTACAAATTTAAAAATAAAGTTGTTTTTAAAATTGCATAAATAAAATTTACTATTTTTTTGCGAAAAACCAATAAATTTTCACTTTTTAGTTTATTTTTGAAATAAAAAGAAATATAAAATTTCCTAACAGATTTTGGGTGAAAATAAACATTTCATTTATAAATAAATTTAAATAATCGTCCATGTTTCCGGCGAGGTGCCAACCTTAGGGGTGTATTTTTAAAACCGAAAAACCGGTACCCATGATTTTCGGTTCGGTTAAACGACCGTGCTCAACCCTAATTAGTAGGGCTGGTAATTATATGCACATAAAATAGCAGAATATGCGCATAAAATATGCATCAAAAATGGCAAAATATGCACATAAAAAGTGAAAAATATGCACATAAATTTTTCCAAATTGAGTGTATAATTTTTCAAAAATTCATTAAACTCGCCAAACGCAAAGTAAAACTTTCAAAAATGACTAAAATATGGGTATTAAATTCATTTTAGAAGAAAAAATATATATAAAGCTAAAATTTTACGAAAAATCAACCTGAAAAGCAAAATTTCGCTTTTTTTTTTTGTTGCTAATTTTTGACATAAATTAATCAATTTTTAAGAAATTTTTAATTTAATCAATATTTTCGACAAAATTTTGCTAAAAAATGTGTCTTTTCAGAAAATTTTCGGTCTTTAGGGGTCAAAAAGGCCAATTTGTCCTGATAGAGGCCGTTCTAATAGGGGTATTTTGAAAAAATGCCCAAATATGCACATAAAACATGCACAATATGCCAAAATATGCACAAATATGCAAATATGCACATAAATCGCGAAATATGCACAAATATGCAAAATATGCATATGGAAATACGGCCTATAAGCTTCAAACCAAGCTAAAAACATGTTTTTCATGCGTTTCAGGCCTCCCACAGTTCAGGAAAAAAATATGCATGTGCATATAATTACCAGCCCTACTAATTAGAATGCATAAATTCCGAGTTTTCATAAATGCCAATTCCGACAATCGTGGAAACAGCAAAAGAATACGACCAACATCACATGCATTTTAAGAATAAAGACAATATTTATTTAAAATTTAAAGCTATAAATGCTATTAATTGTTTGTGTAAGTTGGTCTTAATGAAAATAATTTCGTAATTATTATTTTTTATCTTTAATGATGTCATGAATAAAAAATATTTGAATGCAATAGAAATTTATGTTGGCAAATAAATGAAGAAATGGCCGGAAATGGAAAAAAAAAGAAATATATGAATAAAAAAAATTTAAAAAATTCACCAATAAAAAAATCGGATTCTGTCGATGTCTTTTCCACTCTCTCTCTTTGGCCAACTATTTACTCAAATATTTCAAAACAAAATTTGGCATCGGAGCATATAAAAAGCAATTGAAAATGCCGAAAAAATATATCCATCATATTTTCTTTTAAATTATCCTCCCAAAATGCGCACCATTCTCTTCATAGTCATGGTTTGCTTAGTGATGGCTGCCCTAATGGAAATGGGTGGGCAAAAAAAATATATTAAAATAAAAATATATTTTTATTTATTTTTTAAAGCAAATTCAAAGTGCTTCTAAAAAGAAAACAAAAAAGGTCAAAATGAATTTTAATAAATTTTATATAATTAAATATTCATTTAAAGGAGCAGTGGCGGCATCACCAGCAAAAGGAAAAGCATCGCCAAAAGGAGGCAAAAGCCCAGAAAAAGGAAAAGCGGCAAAAAAATTGAAACCTAAAAAGGATGCTAAAGGCATTAAAGGTGGGGTGAATTTTATTTGAATAATTTTAAATTTTGTTTAATTTTTGAAGCAGCTAAAAAAGCAAAGCCAGCAAAGAAAGGCAAAGCGGCAAAAGCAGTAAAAGGAGCGCCTAAGACAGGCAATTAAATAATTAATTAATTATTTAATTAAATAGAAAAAAACCAAACTAAAATTATAAAAAAATTAAAAAGAAAATAAAAATAAAAAATTTTAGTCAAAAAACTCGCAATTGCCAAAACAGCACAAGCAAAAGACAAAAAGTCACCAGGTAATTAATAATTTTGAATTTATATGAAATCATTTTCTGCACAAATTTAATTTATTTAGCCAAGCCAATGGTTCTAAAAGCAGTGCCGCCCCATCAAATGCATCCGATGAATGAGAAAGGTACGCTTAACGTGGTGTCAATTAATTCATAGTTTATTATTTTTATTTTCCAAAAATGGCGGATATTTGGAATTAAATTCAATATTTAATTTTATTTCCAATTTTAATTTAAAGAATTATTTCCAATTTTTATTAATTATTTCTACATTATCAGTTCAAACAGCTGTGCCTCCACCCGCCCATGCTCGTTCGCTTGCGACAGTTCCTTACAGTACACCGGGGGCAGCCGACCGTAACTCACTGCCATCGTACACTTCGGCTGGCACCAATTTGGACATGGCCGATGAGAATGATGATTATCAGAATATTTCTATGGAACGGAAGACAGCAGCAGGGAATTTGATGCATCGGCGGAGGAGGAGGATGAACTGTATGAGGAGAAGGACGGGGCAATGAGTGGGCAGACGGACGACTACGGTATTGGCATTGGACAGGAGTACGGTCATCGGTCGGTGGAGATGCCATCCAAGTCGGTGATGCTCGACTAAAGAACACCAGAATTTTTATAAAAAAATAATTCTCTGATTTTTGAACATTTGCATTTTATAATCGTTTAGGATTGAATTATTTTTTTATCTGGCTCTAATTATGTAAATATTAATAGTTCTCAAGCGTTCCATTCATAAAACACTCGTATGAGATCAAAATTGAAATTTAATGAAATGCCAAATTTGGATAAAAATATTTTCAAAAAGGAATTTTAGATCATCAACTACTCAATGTTTATTTCGCAGAATATGATAAATTATATTTCAAACATTAAAGTCACAATGATATCACATCCTCGCCCTCTAAGAATCGATGTCCTCAGCGCTTTGGGCTCGTCGGTAGGGCATTCGGTGTTGAAAGGGGCGGCAAGGGTGTCAGCAGTGGATCGGCTCGGCACGGTGTTGCAGTCAGATCTATAAAAACAACGGACAAAACGGCAATCTGCCCTTTTTTCTGGCCTTATGATTCCATCAGTGGCAGCTTGCGCACACTTCCGATCATCAATTGGAAAGTTCGAACTTTTGCCGATTTTCAACCAATTTCCAAAATTCGTTGCTGCGACTTCCACCAATTCCTCCCCGGCCTTCGGCGAAAAAATTGTCCTCAATTTTCCATTCCGTCCTTTCACTTCGTCGGTGCTGCTTATTGAGACTTTGCTTTTCCAGATTCGTCTACACTTTGACTTTTCCTTCGAGAATGTGCCGGCGAGCAAAGCCAAGGCAGCAACCATATCATTCAAAAACCATTTTGGAATTTCCGGCGAATTTTCCTTAATTTTTGTTGCTTTTACGCTGCAACTTGACGACGACGAATTGCGCTGTCGGTTGGACGCTTTCCGTTTTGGTCCAGCTTCCACGTTCGTTCGTTGTGCCGGTGATTGGTTCGACAACCGCAAATCATTCGGTTTCTTCTCAGCTTCTGTTCTTCGAAAATCGCCGCCTTTTTTCACAAAATTTTGGTACTGCGGCGATTTTGGTGGACATTTGAATTGCTTCCGCTCAAAGGAAAGTCTACAATTTCGGGAGATGTGTCCCATTTGGTTGCAGTTGTAGCACACGACTCGGTTTGTCCTTGGCACGAAACTTTTTTGCGGCGCCACAGTCGTTTTCTGCTGAAATGTTGGCCGGTGATCATTTCCAGACTCAGCCGATTTCGTGGCCTTTTGTACTGCCTCTGCGCGAACTGCGAGAGCGACAAAACTGTCGAAGTTCATCCCCGGACGGCGAGCCATTTCCAATCCCACCGAAATTTCCGGATTTCCCATGGCACGAATTAGGTGCTTGACTGCAAAGTCGTCGACGAAATTTGAGGGCAAACCTGGGTAAGCGCACTCGACAATGCCGTACAGCCGTTCCGCAAATTCGTCCAACGCTTCTTCCGGTCTTCGCTTCACTCCTTCCCATAATTCATTGAATGCCAGCATTTCTGTGCTTCCCATTCGCTAAAAATTCGTTCCATTCCGCGGCAAATTTCGTTGAAATTTTTCGGCCTATGTTTCATCGCGGCGACAAATGCACGATCTGCTTTCCCAATCATTTTGCTTTCCAACGCTGAAATTCGGCGACTTTCCGGCCAACCTTCAGTTGCTGACGAAAATTTTTTGAAAAATTTCCGTATTTGGCTGGGTCCTTCCATTCCATTCAGCTCGGGGAGTCGTTCCATTGTTAGGACGAATTCCAAAGCGCCAATGTCCTTTCCGTGTATTTGCGTCTGTTCCAGCCAATTTTCATTGCCCGACATTTTGTTTTGTCGACACTGCTCCATTTGAATTGGGATTTACTTTTCCCGTTTTGTTTGTTTTTCGTCGGATTTACTTTACCGAGCTGACAAAATGCGTGATTTGTTTCATGACTTTCCTTTTCCGATGCTGCGATTTTGAAGTGGAGAAGGGATTTGCTTTTCCCGTTTTCGAAAAAAAATTCCGCCTTGTTCGTCTGCACCTCGATTCGTTTTCCGGGTTTTTGTTCACCCCTTTTTCGTAGACAGTTGAAGTTTGGGGGATTTGTCTCCCGTTTTTCAGAAAGTGCAGAAATGTCGCTAAGGCTCGTCTAATTGTGGGATTTACTTTACCCTTTTACAAAATATAGTTAGCTGTCCACGGTCGGCTGATTTCGGCTCTTCTCTTGCCAGGAATTTGTTTTCCTTTTTTTTCCACTGCTTGTCGAGGGATTTACTTTTCCCTTTTTTCAATTCGAGGCCACGTCCAATTTGTTTTTATCCACTGCTGATCACCGAGGCCAGGAGCGCCAAGTCGTAAAAAAGAATAGGGTTGTCAGGGGCTTTAAATGATGTTGTTGCAGCACACAGCAAAACAGACAACAGCCCAATGCAAACAGCAAAACACAAAACAATGCCGAAGACAATTATTTATTTCAAATTAAATAAGGCGAACACAAATCAATAGGAGAACTGCCGAATGCATAAACTGACAACTAACCAACACACCAAATCACAAACAAAAATGAACACAAATAAAAGAACAAAATGCCAAAATATATTTAAAGTCACAATGATATCACATGTTTTTTAATACTAAATAAAAAAAATTTTATTCATTATTTATTCCGGGCAAAAAAATCAAATATTTTTATTTTTAATATAAAAAATGAAATTGACTTTTGCTTTTTTTATTTATTCCATAATTGTTCAAGCATTTTGAAGTGATCATGCATTTCTTTTTCCTTTTTTCAACACAATTTGGGGCTGTTTCAACAGTAATTGTTCGCACATTGTTTGTTTGTTGACTAATCGTCGTTTAAAAGAATACAAATTAAAAACAAAAAAAATTCGATAGATTTTTTATGAAATTTTCTACACTTACAAAAACACAGAACGCTATAAAAAAATCGAAGAAGAAAAAAAACGAACATTTTTGCGGATTTAGTGAATGTCCTCGCACTAAATTAAGCTTTTACTGCAGTTTGTGATTGAGCGTTTTTGAATATAAATTTGTGACCGGAAAATGCGTCATTGGAAAATGCGTCAGTGGTACAAATATTTAAAAATAAAATTCTGTAGCATTATGTATTGTGATAATATCCCGTTTTGGGGCCAGTTTGATTGTTTTGTCTGCGCCACGGCTTTTTACTGTTTTATGAGAAAAAATTTTCACTGACGCACTTTGCGGGCACCGATAAATTAGCCATAAATTTATCTGCTCAACTGCACCCAATACTATATTTTCTTATTTTCTTTGCTAGAACTTTTTTTTATTCATCAAATGAGCAAATGATAATTTATTTCCTAAAATTGAAAATTAACAAATGAGGAGATTATTTCAAAAAATATTCATATTATTTTTAATTACGTCATTCTATGAAATAAAATAATAAATTAAATTAAATATTTTTGATAATTCAATTCACCATTTTAAACACATGAAACATTCACTTTGCTGAATGTTAATGAGGGCGATGAACAAAATGGAGCATTTATAAATTGTGAATCGTGCTTGAATGCAATATCCGGCCTCGTCCGCGATACGAAAACTATACCCTCGGAACCGAATTTTATCAGCATAGCGCTGAAGGTGAAGCCAATTTATGATCACCGTAAAACTGTACGACATTCTTATGGCACACTCATAATGGAATTTGGGAGGGAATTGGGAAAAGCCAAGGCGCCTTTGACCAAGCCCCGAACCCCCAAATGACTCATTGACTGAAAAGAGAATGTTTATGCATTCGTTGTTGGATTTACACGAAGCGATAAATAGGAATAATAATAATACTGGGGGAAGGAGAAATGCGAAGAGAATGAACCGAGAAACATTACAATGAGAAAATGAAAATGTATGAACCAGGGGATAGAATTCCGAAGCCCGAAAATTTTTCGGAAGTCGGAATTCCGACCACAAAATGTCGAAACTCGGAAGACGGAATTTTTTTTAAATTTTAAATATAATAAAATGTTTAAATATTTTATAGGCTAAATTTTAAAATCCTTAACCATGTAAAAGGTGATTTCAAACTGTTTTTATTATATTTCTATATTTATTTGAAAAATTTTTCAATGATTTTCATCAAAATATTTTTATGTAATTTTACATTATTTTGAATTTTTTTTGGGACAGTTACACCATTTTTTGCGGCACGCTTTATCCAAAGAAATTTTGGGGAACTGGGCGGAGGGGTACGGCGGTGCGGATAGGCGCCGCCGGGAAATTTTTTAGTGTGATTTTTAACGCGATTAACAGAAATTGTACAAAATTGCTAATTTGTTGAAAAAAAAACTCAAAAAAAATTCCAAAAAATGCCGACTTTTTATCAAAAAGTTCGTAAGTCGTAAGTCGGAATTCCGACCCCAAAAATGTTGGAAGTCGCAACTCGGAATGGATAAAATATGATAGAATTGATAATGGCCAATGTCAAAATGGGACGCATTAAAATGGTCCATTCCGCAAGAAAGTACCCCACCATCACCCAAATTTACCAAAATTTCAAAAAATGGTTCAAATCGCAAAAGTGATAAATGTTTACTGCTTGTCAATCGATCACTTTGCTAATTTGTTCATCCGTTCCATCTCCTTAATTTACCCATCAATTTGATCATTGGCCGTACCATTGTTGTTCTGATCCAGTACATTTTGTGTTGCCATTTCTTGATTTAGGTAAGATGAAGGACCATTTATTTGCATAGGCCAATTAGTGAAATGTTTGACGATCGTTTATAAAATAATATCCACTATTTAAATTATGCAAAAATTGCCTAATTTTTTGCTCGGCAATTAGAGATAAACAATTCCGAAATGCCACAAAAAAAGATCAAGCATTAATTTGCATAATCCGAAAATAATTCGGTAATAATTTAATTGAAAATTAATAAATAGTTAAATCTTACCATGGCGGCAGCTTGGACATGTTTTATGATTGCCTCCAAACCTATAAAAAGTTTTTTTTCTTCAAATATGTATATATGAACACCCTTGATAATAAAATTATATAAGTTGCGAGTTTGGGATTTTTCGCCAACAAATGCTAAACTCTTTTTTTAATCTCAAAATTTGGTTTTTTTTTTCAGAGCGAGTATGTGCACTTATTTCTTTATTTCAAAAATTTTTGCTTATTTGAGAGGCAAATTCATGCTTTTTCTATGGCATAAATTTGCTTAATTTTTAATTTTGACCCAAAAAATCATAAATTCATTTCTTGCTGGTAATTGCCCATAAAAAGTGTTTGTGGCATCGTGCGGTATGCAGCAGTGATGCCGCGGGTTGAGAAAAATTTCGGGTTCGGGTTTCGGGTCGGGCACTCAAAAAATTTCGGGTTCGGGTTTCGGGTTTCGGGTCGAGAAAAACCTCGGGTTTCGGGTATCGGGTCTCGGGTTTCGGGTTCGGGTTGGCATCACTGGTATGCAGCAATCATCGCTGGCAATTAAAACATACCGTACTTATTGAATATTTCTCCCCCCCCCCCTTCTAAAGAGTCCTGACAAACTGTCAGTGGACAAGGCGTCAGCGACAAACCGTCAACAATTTTATAGTGATAAAAAATATTGCGCAAATAAGTATTTAATTTTTAAAAAATGTAAGAAATTTACAAAATTTGGAATCAATATTTTGGACTTTTTATAACAAAAATTGTTAATCTCTATTTTCGACAAAATTTATTTATTTTTAATATAAAAAAGGGAAAAATTTATTTAAAAAGTGACATAAAACGAAAAAATCGCTTTTTCGAAATCGGGTTTTTCAACGCAATTAATTTTTTTTGCGCTTATTTCAAGAAGAGATGAAATTCTTTCTATTTATCATTAACCATTTTTAGTTTTTTTTTTTCCTTGAAAAAAATGTTTTTTACTTATTAATAGGGACGTGAATTTTAGTGAAGAAAAATCCCGAAATAGTTAACTAAAATAGTGAGTAAAAATGCCAAAATAGTGACAAAATAGTGAAAAAAAAGTCCGAAATAGTGAAGAATAGTGACATAATTTTCAGCCAAAAATTGAATAAAACTAATATTTTTTTTCACTAGTGCAGTTGCAAATGAGCTACATTTCCTTTATAAAATTCTCTTAGCAAATATTGACATTTTTTAAATCAAAAATTTTGTCAAGAAAAAAAAATTTGGGGAAGAATTTTTGAGAAAATTTTTTCATTTCTTAGGAGTGTATTTTTGAAAATTTTTGAGTCGATTTTTAGGGGTCTATTTTTGTGAAATTTTATAAGTCGATTCTTAGGGGTGTATTTTTCGTTTTTATTGCCTTTTTGTTGAGAAATTTTCTAAAAAATGTCAAAATAGTGAAAAAATAGTGACAAAATGCCAAAATAGTGATTTTTAACTATTTTAGTGATGAAGTCGCCAAATAGTGATTTCTAGTGACCGATAATGACGTCAGAATCGATAAATTTTAATGCAGAAATGCGTTTTTTGAGCTCCTTTCTTCAAATCAATTGAGCAAAAAAAATAGTTAAAACCTACAATTCACGTCCCTACTTATTAAAAAAATTATTTTTGTCAATATTTTTGTCTCGTTGCCATTTTTTTGTAACCATTTAATTACTAATTATTGGGGATTTTTTCGTAATTATTAATCCGTACTAATATTTCTAGCTATTATTTTACAGAAGATTGTTTCATTTTTTTTTGTCTTTTTGAATTCATTTTACCATTATTTTATAATCAGTTTACAAAATTTGCTGACGGATTATCCGGGAGCCGCCCTAAAGCCCGGGACGGGCCGTTTTGGCACTAAACGCAATCACTAATTTTTTGCCAACTAAATTAAAGAACATAGGAAGAAGCTAAAACAATATTTTTGGTCCGCGGACAGTCCGCGCCCGTCGTCCCTCAAATCCAGGGTTTCTATCTGTCCTGATTTATCAGATTTGTCCTGATTTGGAGGGTCCAAATCTGATAAAATGAAAATGTCCTGATTTGTCAGATTTGTCCTGATTTGGAGGTAGCGACCAAATTTTGTCCTGATTTCTTAAATAAAAAAAATTTCCCGGCGGCGCCTATCGGCGCCGCCAGATTCCCCTGCTAGATTCCCCTGTCTATCCCCCATATTTTTGAAACGCGCCGAAAAAAAATGCTTTTTTAAAAGCAACGCTTGGTTTTAATTACAAAAATTGGCCTTTTTGGTGAAAATCTGTTAACAAATCAGAACGAAATTACAAAAAAATTCCGGCGGCGCCTATCGGCACCGCCGGACCTCCACCCCTTGCGCATTTCCCAAAAGTTTTTTTTTGAAAAAATGCGCCACGAATGCACTAAAATTTACGATTTGCGTAATTTCCTCCCCAAAATTGTTAAAATCGATAATGGGAGACGAAAAATATGATATTTTGATACATTTTTGATCGAATAAATTTTAAAAATAACCGAATTGAAGCAATTTGCCAAATGTCCTGATTTTTGACCCCAAAATCTGATTTTTTGGGTATGGTGTTCTGATTTTGAAAAATTTTCGATAGAAACCCTGTTATAAAATGAAAAAAGGAAATCCTTCTTTAACTGACAAAGAAATTGCTGGCATTTTGAAAATTGGAACGACCACTTTAAAAATATGAAAAAAAAAAACATTTATTAAATTTTCCATTTCTTCTTTTTAGTATTGTTGAATAGATGTTGTTTTTATTGTATTTTCTATTTTTTATTTTCATTTTATTTTTTTGTTTAAATACAATTGAAATTTATTAATATATTTTCATTTCCATCCATTTTGTAAATAATTTCAATTTTATAAATCAAAAAGATTTTTTTTAAATCACTTTCTATTTAAATATGTATAAAATAAATCACATAATTAAATGAGAAATTCGTTCATCTTATCTATCCATTTCAATAGTCAGGTGCCGTTCTTAAAAAATTAGAAATTCAATTATTTTTATAATTAATTAAATTGCCTCGCCGGTGCACAGTGTGAACATGAGCCCTTTTGTCCCTGATAAAAAAACATTCAAAAAATGACAATTTAAATTAATGAATTTAATAAATAATTTACGAAATTTGAAATGCGTTTCGGCGCCAGTCCAAGTTTATGGATCACATAACTTTTTTTATCTATGTAAACCAAATCTAACAATCTTGGTATCATTCGAAAGCCCTTCACATCCTCTACTAGGCTTAAAAAAACAAAATAACTTTCTAGCCTTTAAAAAAAATTTTTAAAAAACTTCAAAATTTACCCTTTTTTGAAATTTTCACTGACTTTTTTTGTAATTGTCTAATGACGAAGCAATAGCTTAGAATTAGTTACTAAACATGTTAAGCTTTCGAATGATACCAAGATTGTTTGATTTGGTTAATAACAAAAAAAAATATTATCTAAAACCCAAAAATTGCCAAAAATCTGTGCTAAAAATTGGAAAAATTCGGTGTTTTTGCGAAAAAATCCAAGAAAATCTGATTTTGTTTTTTCTCGCAATTCAATGATAAATTAATGAAACTTTTGATTTGGCATCTTTCGTTATTCGAAATAAATAAAAAAAATTTTTTGAAAATATTGCAAAAATTTGCTTTTTAGGGTTCTATTTTTCAATTTTCTTGTATTTTTCCTGCAAATTTTTTCAAAAATGCCAAAAAATATAAGTCTCTCTAAATCAAAAATTATTCGGAGAAAATGCTTTTTGGGCTTCTCTCGCCATAAATAAGCCCGCAAAAAAAATATATTTGTCGAAAAATATCCAATGGCGTAATTGCGAAATGTCATTTGAATTATGATGAAATTCATGGTTTTAATAATCTTATTGACTAATATTTTTATTTTTTGAAAAGATCTTATTGATGATCACTTATACTTATTGATCGCATTTTTGGCAATGCTTCTCCATATTCATTAAAATTTAAATAAAATATTATTTTCTTATGAAATTATATTTATTTTTAATTCAAATATATTTAATAAAATATAAAAAAATTATTAATTAATTATTTTAAATTTCTTTAGTGATGCGTTTTCTTCTTTTTATTTTTGTGTTCTTAATTATAAACAATTCAACTGACAAGACATTGTCAGTTAATCTGTGCAAAAAACTTGGGCCAACTTTTGATGAAATATTTGGCAAAGAATGGGGAAATGAAATCATTAGAGAAAATGAAAATCAAAATGAAAATGAGACAAATCAAAAAGCAAAATTTTCATCAAAATGAATTAATTGATCAGACCGATCAGTTGGATTTTCAGCAAAAAAGCGAAATTATTCACAAATTTCACGCAATTAAAGAAGGAATTAAGAAAAAGCAGAAATATTCTCATAAAGATTGGAATAAAATTGAGCAAAAAATTGCAGAAAAATTGGGAATTACGAGATGGAAAATTTATAAATGGAAAAAACATTTTGGAATAAATTTAAAAAATAATAAAAATTATTATAAAATGAAAAAGAGGGAATTTATTAAACAAATTGATGAGTTTAAAAGAATGTACAAAGATGGAACACAACAACAATTTAAGAAAGAGTTCGGAATTTGCGAAGTGACATTCCGAAAATGGAAAAAGGAATTTGGCATTGAAATTGGCAAAAGTAAATTTATTTTAATTTAATTTTGCAAAATAATTCACAAAATTTATAATTTTTATTTCTATTATTTCTTAAATTAAAATGGCAAATGTAAATTTGCTTCAAAATTTTAATTTAATTTAATTTTTTGTTTTTATTTTCATTATTTTTAGGTGTTTATCGATATTCAAACGAAGAAAAAACGGACAAAATGAATATTTATTATAAAATGAAGAATGAAAATCCAACTTTAACTGGCAAAAAAATTGCTGGCCTTTTGAAAATTGGAATTTCCACTATGAAAAAATGGAAAAAAGAAAGAAATTCTTAAATTTAAAACTAATTGATGTATTCGAACTTGAAGAGATTTTATAAAAAAATTTTCAATTTTGTAGTATTTTTCAATTATTAATTGTAATTTTTTTGTTTTAAAAACCAGGGCTTCTTTTTTTTTGTAAGAAAAATCGCGAAATATGTATAAAAAATGCTAAAATATGTATGAAATATTTACTAAAACCTCAAATGGTACTAAAATATCTAAATAAAATTTTTAAAATGCTTATTTTTGGAAAAAATTCTTCGTTAAGGGTGAAAAAGGCACAAAAATGCCATAAAAAGGTCCTAAATAGGCTTAGAATCACATTTTTAGTATTCTAAAATTGATTTTCAATATCCTTTTTATGAAAAACGATTTTTAAAAAGTACATTTTCAAAAAAATTTTTTTAATTTTTCAGAAGAAATTTTGATAAATTTTCATAAATTCCCAAAAAATTTAGAAAAAATGCTGAAAGTCCAAATATATATACCAAATATGGACAAAAAGCCCGAAATATGTAAATATATGTATATAAAAAGCTCGATTTTTGTTCGCAAAAATAAAAAAGAAAGTGTTTTTCCTACTAATTAGGCTATAAAGAAGCCTTGGTCATAACTAGGGTTTTAAATTAAATGGGCTAAAAAAGACCGAAATATTTAACTTAAATTATTGACGAAAAAAGTCAAAAAAAGCGAAATATGGACCAAAATATGGAGTAAAAAAACCTTAAAAACCGAAGAAGTGTTTATATTCAATATTTGCTTAAACAGGCTTAAAACTACGCTAAAAACTGCTTTCGATAGGCGATGTTTTGTGACTGTCGAAAAATTTTATGATTTTTAAATTTAAATTTTTTAGACTTTATGCTAAAAAAGAAAAACCTAGAAAATTGGCCCTGTGACTTGATAAGTAACTTAACAACCACCAAAAAACTTGTTTTTCGTGTGTTTATGACCATAGGGAGCTCAGAAAAAAAAAATTTTAAGTGTGAAAATATCCATGGGACGTAATTACGAAATGCCATATGAAATTATGATGAAATACATGGCTTACAATTAATTTAATATTATTAACTAATATTTTATTGCTTTTTTAAACGATCTAATGAAGATCAGTTTCATCTATTTGCGCACAAAATATGCCCTAAAAACCAGAAAAATGCCGAAATATGCACTAAAAATATGCCTTAAAAACTGCCAAAAATGGCTTTTAACCTTCAAAAAAAAATGCCAAAAATTGTGTAAAAATTAGGTAGAAAAAGTCTTCCAAATGCTATTTTATAAAATCCATTCTCAAAAATCATTATCTTATAAGTTTTAAAAATGGATATTTAATTGGCAGTTAAGGCCTTGAGAACCCCAGGAAGTTGTTTTTACGCCATTAAAATTTCACTGAAAGAATTTGGCATAAAATTGAAAAACGGTAAATTTTCAATTTAATTTAAATTTTTAAATTTTATTTTTTTGGATGGAAATCGATATTCAAATGAAGAAAAAATGAAAAAAGATTAATTGAACAAAAAATCTTATCAAATGCCGAAATACCAATAAAATATATTAAGGAAATATTATTATTTATAAAGCTTTAAATTAGGGTTGTACGGCGGGAGATTTAAAAAGCAAAAAGTTATTATTTGTCCCATTAGACGCAGTCGGCGTGGGGGAAGAAGCTTGTTTGACCCGTGTCCCGACTTTTGCGCCTTTGTCCAAAATCGGGTTCAAAATTAAGTTTTTTCAATCCCTGATCGCATAAATAGCTTTAAATCAGCATTGAAAGTGATTGTATCCGATTATTTGATCTTCAAAAAATTTTTGAAAAAATAATAAAATTTTCCAATTATTGACCCTAATGAACCAAAAGACCGTGTTTTCTTAATTCCAATGCTAATTTGCTGTTCAGGGAAGGTCCCAGGATTTCGGTTTGGGGGGGGGGGGGGGGGGTACCCCCCCCCCCCCCGGGCGACGACCCTTTTTTTTTTGCTTTTCACTCCGCTTTTTTGCGGCGGTTTTTCCAGAAAACTTTTGCGGGAAAAGGGGGTCCGGCGGTGCCGTTAGGCGCCGCCGGGAAAAATTTGCAATTTTTAATGCGATTTGTTAACGAAATTTTGTCCAAAAAAGTACGAATTTTGCGATTTTGAGCCATTTTTAGGAGATTTTCGTCAAAAAATGTCGATTTTTTGAAAATTTATTGAAATTTTTTGGAAAATTTGGGTAAGAGGCTAGGTCTGGGGGGAGGGGGGGGGGGGGGGGGGGGGGGGGGGGTACCACCAAGAAAAATCTAAAATTTCAGCAAATGTACTATTTTTTCCTTAAAAATTTCGGGTGCAGAGGGGTCTTGGGGGGGCGGGGGGGGGGGGGGGGGGGTACGTACCCCGCGTACCCCTCCCCCCTGGGACCGTCCCTGTTGCTGTTGATGCTGCTGCTGCTGTATTCGTATGCAATGGCCATGTAGTAATTCAATGATGGATATAATGCAAAACAATGCAATGCAAAAAAGCAGGACCGTGCCGATTTGTTTTCTGTCTTCGTCGGAAAATCTGCTGCTGGTCGGCGACGGTGCATTCCTTCGCTTGCGACGCCTCTGACGACGACGACGACCACTTGCATTATCCAAAATGATTTGGATATGTTTTAAAAGGTGGATATGCTTTTTAGACCTTTTTGTTATTTTTAATTCAATTGAATATTTTACAGGATTTTGGCATTTTTTATGAAAATTTGGTAAATATTAATCATAGGGCCCAGACTCAAAAACACACAAAACCACTTTTATAGGTTTTCTTTTGTGCTGAAAATGATTAAGCAATCAAAAATTTTGGCGCGCTTCAACTTTAAACCGGTTTTTGAACCGGTTCAAAATTCGAAAAACTAAGAAAATTGGGTATTTTTTACGGACATTTCAGTACCAAAGAAAAAATGGATAATCGAAGACAATCTAACTTTCGCAAAAGGGAGCATGCGAAGACGGAGCAAGTAGTGGGGCGAGACGGAGGGCGGAGGAAGCAGTCTGACGAGCGCCACAGGCGGTTGACTGCGGGGGCCCGAAGGGCCCCCGCCAATCAGTCAACCGCCTGCGGATCACGCGCGGACTTCTTCCGTAGTCTCGCCCCACCTACTGGCCGCCGTAGTCGAGTGTGCGGCGGTTTTTTAGCGCAATAAGCAAAAAAAAAAATTTTTTAAATTGTAGTTGCGCCAAATTTTCATTGATTTTGAACCGGTTCAAAAACCTATCATTGTCAGATGGCGCCCGTTCAACTTCATTCCCTGAATTTTAGACTAAGCTCGTCAAGAGCTTTCGATTGATATGAAATTTGTATGGGTTTGGTCCTTTAAAAAGTTAGGAGAGCCCCTTTTTTCGAATTTTGAACCGGTTCAAAAACCGGTTTAAAGTTGAAGCGCGCCAAAATTTTTGATTGCTTAATCGTTTTCAGCGCATAAGAAAACCTATAAAGCCAACTCCGTCTGGCCAACTCCGTCTGGCCAACTCCGTCTTGGGGCCAACTCCGTCTGAGCCAACTCCGTCCGAATTTGTTCATTGAAATGCTTGGGGGAATTTCGGAATTTCAAGCAATTATCAAATGGATGGTTAATTTTTTGTTATTTTATTTGTTATTACATTTTGAATAAAACTGAGATTTTTAAAAATTAAGCCCAATCTATATTTTGATAAATAATTTTAAAAATCAGAACATGAAACTAAATAAATGGATTTAGTAGATGAATTTTTGAGAAAATTTTTAATTTCCTAGGGGTGGGTTTTTTTTAATTCGTTGAAAAATTTCTTAATTTTTTTTTGTCTGAGACGGAGTTGGCCCCTTATACACTAAGACGGAGTTGGCGAGACGGAGTTGGCCCTTTATACACTAAGACGGAGTTGGCGAGACGGAGTTGACCCCTACCGCCACGGTTTGCTCCAGATTTGAAAAATGCAAATTACCATCATCGTCGTCCTCCTGCTGACCACCTGCTGAAAATGCATTTCCGTCCCATTTCATTTCCAATGAACGCGCAACAAATTGCAGAAAACGTCGTTCTTTTTGGCCATATTTTTCTTTTCCTTTTTGCCCATTTTCTTTTCCTTTTTTGCCAGATTTTCTACAATTATTTATCACCTTATCAAAGTCCAATTGCCACTCATTATAAATGTCAATTAGCCTAATTAAAATTTCTTTTGGCTCTTTTTCCTTCTCCTCTCGTGTGCTTTCCAGTGGATTTTGGCCACGCTTTGCCATGAAAAACACGGCATATGCCAAACTCTGTTTGAGTTCGTTCAACCGCGCGGATAATTTGTTCGCATCGTCTAAAAACTTCCAAAATTTCGGCCTACGATAATTGACACTTATTTATTGTATTTTTACCGTATTCCAAAGCCTTATTTGCTGATATAACCGCAGCAAATAATGCCTCTAACAATTGGCTCAGTGCCGGATCGTTTTGATTGATTTCACTCCAAACATTCTTCAAAAAATTGAATTCGTTTTCATCCGAACAATTATGTTCCTATGAAAAAATTAAAAATAAGTTTTTTAAATGCTTTAGTCGAAGATGAAAAACCAATTTTTGAAATTTACCGCAGAATTTTGTGGGTAAAAAACTGCTTCCAAGAGACAATGTTTTTTGCTTATCTCTTCAATGAATTTCCGTTTGTCTTGGTGTTCTTTGCCGAGAATTCTTTTACCGAATTTTTCAAACAAAGTAAAATCTCTCCCGCCGGCGATTTTGGTGGGTATTTTGTCCGAATATTCCATCACTTTGCCACAATATTTTGGCATATTGTCCATTTTGTCAGAATGTTTTGGCACTTTTTGTCCATGGCACCCGACAGTTGAACAAATTATTGGCAAAAGCAGTAGGAAAATCAAATGCATTTCTCCAATCAGAGCAGAATGTCTTTAATTGTCCTTAACACTATGATTAATTTGACAGTGTCTAAATTCCCGGAAAAGAAACTCCAACAGAAAATTTTTGTTATCAAGTCGAAAGCTTGGTAGTCTCGGCTCCTTAAACCCAGGGTGCCGATCGGAAATTTTTCAAAATAAGAAGATCAAAGCCAAAAAATAAAATTCTATGGTCAAAAATAAAAATTATTTGTTAAATCGCTTGTATAACAACACTTTATTCAATTTATTATAGAATCAATTTTCGTAGTTTTCGCCTCCCATGATCATTTTTTTAAACAATTTTAGGGAGAAAATAAGCAAATCATACATTTAAATGCAATTGGGCTCAAAAAAATCAGATTTTTAAGAATTTTTTTGAAGCGCATTTTTCAAAAACTTTTTGGGGAACACGGGGCGGAAGGCCGGCGATGCCGATAGGCGCCGCCGAGAAAATTTGTGAAAATTTGAGTAGAATTTGTTAACAGATTTTATCCAAAGTATAAAATTTTGTGATTTTGAGAAATTTTTACGAAAATAGTGGAAATTTTTGAAAATCTGAGTGAAATGACGTCATAAAATTACAAATTTTCTGTAGAATTTTAAGAAATAAGAACAATAGCCCGAAATCAGAACATTTCTTTAAATATGAACAGATTGGCACCCTGCTTAAACCTCATAAAATTCTCATTTGGCATGGAAAAGGTAGCTACGAACAAATTTGGCTGAGACTGCGAAAACATTTGGTCGAGAATCATAACATTTTGCGAAACTGCTTCAAACTAGTTATTTTTAAAATTATTCGATAAAAAATGTGCTAAATATTATTATTTTTCGCCTCCAATTATCGAATATAACAATTTTGGGGAATGAAATAAGCAAATCGTAAATTTCAGTGCATTCGGGAGCAAAAATTCAGATTTTTAACAACTTTTTTGCGGCGCATTTTCCCAAAAAACATCTGGTGAACAGGCGAGGGGAAAAAATTTGTCATTTTTAATGCGATTTTCTCATATTTTTGTCAAAAAAATGACCAAATTTTGCGTGAACCATATATTTTCTTGGTAAAATAGTGAAGTTCTGCCATAAAGTTTCAAAATTATGAGTTTTATTTAAGAAATCAGAAAAAATTATTCTGGTCGCTACCTCCAAATCAGGACATTTCTGATAAATCAGGACAGGTCCGAGCCCTGGCCCTAAAATGACCAATTTCACCGTTTAAGAGTCAATTAATTCGTGCTGGGTCGTTTCCTAAAAACCGCCACTTGGGGTGTTAACTAAATCAACCAGGTCGTTAACTAAAAACCGCCACTCCACTTGGGGCGTTTCCTAAAAACCGCTACCATGGGCGTTTCCTAAAAACCGCCAAGGGGTAGAAAAACAAAAAATGTAAGACATATAAATTCATATCTTGGTTCATTTTCAACTCGATGAAATTTTTTGAAAAAATAACCATAAATAGAGAATTCTTAGGACTATCGTATTTTTACTGAATTGCATTTTAATGACTTGAAAATTTTAAATATTTATAATTATATTTGCATGACCATAGCAAAGAAACATAGCCTGTTCAATGCTTTATAACTGTTTTCGGAAGCAATTAAATTTAATTTTCTTTTTAGAATTTCATGTACTCTATTTAATCTATTTATCTTTAAAATTTCAAAAAATTTCATTGAGTTTTAAAAAAGTTCTGGACAAAAAATCCCGACTTAAGACTTTATGGAATTTAATAACCATAACTTTTTTATACTATTTTAAAAAATTTTGAAAATTAATATTCTTGTAGAGAACACCTTGTGCTATCGAATGATACCATGAAATATTAATTTGGTTGAAATTAGGCCAAGATATGAATTTATATGTCTTACATTTTTTTGTTTTCCTACCACTTGGCGGTTTTTAGGAAACCAACTAGCACCCAATTAATTATATAAGTATTTTGTGGGTCTGGCGGTTTTGAAGGGTGTTGCCCAAAAAGAAAATAATTAAAAATTTATATAAAATAATCTATTCATTTTTTAAAATATTAAAGTAAAATGTTTACTTAAATGAAAGGAAATGATGGGTGAATGTGAAAAAGAACAGTTTTATGCAGTTCTATTAGTTGTGACGTCATTTAGTTATTAATTAATTTAGCTTTTAAGCAAATCAATGTTTTACAAAATAATTGCTATTTTTTATGGTTGGTCTCTGTTTAGTTGTTCAGCATTGATTAATTTAATAATTTAAAATGTAAAAAAATATATTAACACT
>SIJG01000050.1:1077209-1095030 GCA_023374025.1 Heterodera schachtii
CAATTGTTGTGTCTCAATGTCGGACACAAATAAAATAATAAACAAATAAATTTATGTCGGAGGACAAATGCAGTACAAAATATAAAATAGCAAATGAATGGAGAAGGAACAATGTGGGGAAGGAGGGAGTGCTTAAATAAACAAAATGAATAAGGGGGAGGGATTGACACGTCACAACATTAATCAATAATCGATGCGCGCCAAATTCAAATTCCTTAACACTCCAACACTTTTATTATTGTATTAAGTATATTAAGTATTTTCATTGTAATTTTACTAAATGAAAAACTTCAAAATGGCAAAAAGTGTGTAAATCTAAAAAAATGTGGGGAAAAGGGGAAAGATTTTTGCATGAAAGCGCTAATTAAACTATAAAAAAAACTTTTGGGAAACGGGAGGTTTGGGAGGGGGCTTCGCTGGTGCCGGAAAAATCAAATCACTAGGGCTGGAGATTTAAGTCATAGAAACACACGGACTTGCTCAGTTGGGCGCTCATGGTAGGGCCCCACCATATTTTTCCACTACAACTTTTTTTTTCTTTGTCATCCAAATCCAACATTGTTGGTATCATTCGAAAGCTCTTCACATGCTCTATTAGCCTTACAAAAAGTGAAAAGATTTCCAAGTCTGGAAAAAATTTATTAAGAAAAACTTCAAAATTTCGACTTTTTGAAATTTTCATGTATAACTTTTTTGGAAATTGTCTAATCGCGAATCAATAGCTTAGTAATAGCTTCTAAACATGTTAAGCTATCGAATGATACCAACAATGTCGGATTTGGTTGACAAAGAAAAAAGTTTTAATGGAAAAGCATGCTGGCGTCTAACCGTGAGCGGCCCAACTGAGTTAAACCGGTAACACATGCAAAAGAAACAAGACGAAAAAATAACACGAGCAAAAGAAAAGACAAAAGGGAAATAGCATTAGAATTTCTTTGTATCTTTTTCCCTTTTTGTAACCCATACAAAAAATAATTTCCAAATTTTCATGTCTTTATATAAAAGACTTTTTTTGCAGCGTCTGTGAGCCCAGCGAATCATTCGGTGCGATTCGTGCGGAGAGAGAAAGTGCGACTGTTTGTGGAGGGACCGTCAAAAAACAATGACCACCCAACCTACATTTGGCGTCAGCTTCGCCAGGAGGACAATTACCACTCTAATGAGTGCTAATTAAGGAGGGACGCGGGCACTAAAAATACGCGTCGGATGGTCAAGCCAATGGAGGAAACTGACGTCCCAATGAAGCAGAAGAAGTCATTCTCTTCACTCGATGAAGCGGCTGGGCTCCCAATTTTTTTTTTTTTACATTTTTGATGAAGTTAAATTGAGCAGAAGGCCAAGCGAACCGACGGCACAGCGAATGCCAACAGAGAAAAAAGAAAAGAAAGCGAAGGGCGGCAGGGGCAAATATTGGAGAATAAAAAGAAAATTGAAAAAAATGCAAAAAGGTAAAGGACGAGACGGCATTTGCTAATCACAGGAAATGATTGTTCTCATCTTTTTGCTGCTCACAGACCATGGCAAATTGCACTTTTTGGAATGGGGAAAATGCCATTGAATTACTACTTGAGTGAAATTTTCGAAGACTCAATAAAAGGCCAATTAAATGAATCCAAAATTTGGACTTTTCCATTATTAATATTTATAATTTTAAATTTTCGTTGGTGAAAATTTTAAAATTTTTATTGTGTTCTTTGGCCAGAAGCAGGGCTCCCAAGTCTGCTGATTTATTAGCATTTTGTAGCTTTTCAAGGGGTCAAAGCTGAATTTTTCTTTTGAGATGCTGATTTTCTGCTGCCTTGAGTTCGAGCCTGCTTGGCCGCACTTTCTTTTTTATGATACTTGATGAAATCATAGACAAAATGAACTCTTGCAAAATCAGAGCTCAGACATTGGAAAGAAATTTTTTATAAAAAATAAAAAAAATTTTTAAACCATTTACTTAAGAAAAGGCATAAAATTAATGATTTACAAAGTTTGAGCTCAGATTGTGACCAGCGCATTTTTTTAGCCTAGAAAGTATGTTTCTTAAATTTATTTTTCGAACACAAAACTTATCCAAATTTGCTGATTTTTCAAAAAAAAAACACCCTCAAAAGCCCTGATCAGAAAGGAATATTCCAACGGCAATTTCATCCGGCAATGTCCAGCAAAATGGAATGAATCATAAGTTTGTCTCCCTCTTCGAGTTCTTTCAATGCCAATTCCATAATGTCCTCATTTGGCCCCTTTTTGTAGCGGATGATCAAACAACGGCCATTAGGGCACCTTTTCTTGCCAACCGCACACAATTCACTCGGCAAAAGGCGGAGCTTCTAAATGGCAATTAATTAGTACCAAATTAACATGCAATTAATTAGTTATTTATTCCCACCGTTTTGTTTTGAGTTTTTACTGTGAAAGAACGCTGTTGTGAATTGAAGCTGAATTCGCCCTTCCGCATCAGCATTTTCGGATGACAAAAGAGGGGATTGGATAAAGCGATGCAACAATTAATTGAGAAGTCCTTTTCCATAATAAACGACTGAAAAGGGAGGGACAAAAGCAAAACGCGTTATTTCAGAACTAACAAACACACACCAGCAGGGGGGGGGGGCTATTTTTTTCCGCGTTTTGCGACCGCGGCAATTTTGGACAAATTTTTAATTCTTGTAGCGATTGTTTTAATTTTATTTAAAAAATTTTAAATTAAGTTTTTGTTTAAGTAAAGAGCAAGAGATTTATGGAATTAGGGACGACGCTCCCAGAGGAAGGGTACGCGCGGTACGTACCCCTCCCCCTCACCCCCTCTACACTCTAAATTTTTAATGGAAAAATACAAATTATATGCTGAAATTTTCGATTTTCCTTATCGGTATCCTCTCCAATAAGTCCCTCACCCAAATATTTCTAAAAAATTTCGTTATTCCAAAACAAAACCAATTAGCAATTTTGAAAATTGGAAATTTTTTCCCGGAGCACCTTCGAGAAGCACGCCATAAATAAAAAGGTTGTCCCCCGTGGGCTGTGCACCATCCAAGCGGAAATCCTGGGAAGTCCCTAGTTTATTTATTTATCTGGCAAATTCAAGTCATGCTGACAACTACGATTAATATTTACCAACTCAATTTCGGACTCGTAACGATTTTCAATGTGTTTTTAAAAATTTTTTTCATAAAATTAGCGAGAGAATCGTTTTCTAAATATGTGTACATTCCAATTCACTTTCGTACCCATATTCTTCTGTTTTTTCAATTAAGTTGAAATGTGTTGGCCTTTCTAACGACACCAAAATACCCCCCCCCCCTTCATTTAGACTTAACTGACTTTAAAAATTCTTAAACAAATTGTTGAGTGAACTTTCTTTAAAAAAATGTCGTCCTCAAAGCCGACGAATTTGAAGGATCGGATGAAGCATTTGTTCAGTTCGGGAAAGCATTCGGATGTGCACTTTTTGGTTGGAGAGGAAAAGGAGGCAAATTTTACATTTATTTTAAATTTCGTTTTTATGTTTTTATTTCCTTTGTTTTAAGCTGTTTCGAGCACACAAACTGATTCTGAAGTCAACTTCTGACGTTTTTGACGCGATGTTTCGTTTTGACTCCAAAAATGATAAAACGGAAAATTGTAAGAAAAAGTGTTGGAGTGAAACAAAATAAATTTCTGTTTTTTTTTTTAAATTTAGCCTCCGCTGTCAGCTCCGTTGAGGTGACCGACGTTGAAGCGGCGGCGTTCAGAGTTTTGCTCAGTTTCGTTTATACGGACGATTTGAGCGGACTGAACGGAGACAACGCAATGGAAGTTCTTTACGCGGGTAAATTATCTGGTGGTGATACGAAGGGAGGGGGTCTAAAAAAAATTTTTGACCGATGGCGCCGAATTTTGCCAATCTTAAAAAATGGTCCAACCATAATTGCCTTTTTTATTTTGGGATAAAAAAGGCCATGGATTTGATGAAAACAACGATTAGGTGTCATCGTGTGACGAATCTCATCCAGTTTCGTTATCACCGAATTGTTTATTATCCCAAAATAAAAAAGGGAGTATTGGGCTGACCCCTTCATTCTGTTCGATTAACGTTTTTTACAATTTAATTGAGGTCCTTCCTTTTTTATTTTAATTTATTTTTTTGCATTTCAGCCAAAAAGTACGGTGTTGATGCGTTGGTTACCAAATGTTTGCAAATTCCATTTTCAAAACTGCGCAATGTTTTCTTGGCATATGCACAGGCTCGTCTTTTAGACTCGAAGGTGGGAATTGACAGTTTCGGAAATTTTCCGAAGGTCGTTTCTATACGATAATTTTATCTCTTTTTGTTGTCGCAAATTGTTTTTTTTTAAACTTTTTAGGATTTTGCTGACCAATGTATGCGCTACATTTGTCAAAATGCGGAAGAATTGTTCAGATCAAAGGAATTTTTGCAAATTGATCAGAGTATTCTTGGTGAAATATTTGGTAATGATCATTTGTTGGTCAACGACGAATACGAAACTTGGAAAGCTGTAATTTTGAATGCTTCCAAAGATGTTATTAAGGGTTAATTATTGTTTTTGAATTAGGCACTCCGTTGGTCCGACGAAAAGTGCCGTCAAAATGGCAAAGAATGTTCCGCTGAGAATCGTCGTTCTGCGCTCGGCACGGCACTGCTCAAAATCCGTTTCCCACGCATCTTTCCAGATGTTTTTGTGAAGGAAATTGGTAGAATTTAACATTTGATTTCCAATTTTTGACTTTTTTATTTCGAGTTCCCTCCGGCGTTTTAACAATTGAAGAATTTGTCGGCGTTTACCAATTCCATTGTCACCCGAACTTTCGTGGTACGCCCGGGCTTTACCCGTTGAAATTCCCAAGCCATGGACGCATTTTGGATTGGAACATAGCCAAGGGATACAGAGGGACGACACTCTCAATGGAAATTGAAAACTTTTACAAATTTGCACAAGAAAAAGTGGGAACTGAGCGTTACAGTGAAGAAGAAGTGCATATAAAAGGATTCAAATGGGAAATAAATGCGGAGATAATGACAGAGAAAAAAAGCGGTGAGAAATGTTTGGGCTTTTTCCTTTGGTGCACCGCTTCAGAGAAAAAAGGTGGGCACAAAAGGAGACAATTTAGAAAAATGTTTTTAACATTAAGAAAAAAAGAATTGGAGTTGCAAATGTTCGGCAACTTTTCGAATTGTTTCGCAAAAGTGCGGAGTGGAGGCTTTATTTGGAAAATTCGATGATAACATTTTTAATGGCAAAAAAGGATTTCGAGGCTTCTACAATTTCATTACTCTTTCGGTGGGTGCCAATTGAATTTAGGTACATTTTATTGTCAAAATTCAGGAACTTATGGACACGAGCAAAGGGTTTTATAACAAAAAAGAGGACAAAGTCACTTTGACCATTGATGTTATTGTTGAGGGAATGAAAACGGATATCGCCGACCCAACCAAATCCAACGGGAGCATTTTGTGGACGATCGAAAAATTGTCGGAATTTGCGCGAGAGGTTTTAGAGAGTGAACGGAGCAGCGGAACGGTGCACATAAAGGAATTTGAGTGGAAAATATGCGCCGAAGTGGTGAAAAATGAGAGCAATGAAAAGTGTTTGGACTTTTCACTTGCATGTGTCCCCACCAAAAAAGGTACAAACAATGAAAAATTGCAAATATTTTTTGCCTATTTAAATTAGATACAAATTGGACCGGCGAATGTACGACGACACTTCGAATTGTTTCAAAAAAGAGCGGGACGGAAAATTTTTCAACAAAAATTGGTGACAAAAGTATTAGCACAGAAAAAGACTGCGTGGTGCTTTTCCCCAATTCGATTACTTTTACGGTGAGTGGAAGCAACCAAAGCGTAACAATTCTTACATAGCCTTAAGCTAGGCCTAAAATTTAGGACTTATATTAGGCTTTATAATTTTTTATGTACGAGTTGCCACTAATCAGAAGAACGCCTTTCTTTGCTTAATAAAATGGTTTTAAAACAAAGGAATTGATGGACGCCGACAATGGATTTTACGACGAAAAGGAGGACAATGTGACTTTGGCCATAGATTTTAACGTGAAAGTACAGAAAGGGACGAAGTGCAATAAGTTGACTGTGGAATGAGCAAATCAATCTTTTGTTATTATTATTCGATTACCCGTTACAATTTTACACATTTATTTATTTTTTATTGAATGGACGATCATTTGTTATCACTCGTTATCTCACCTTTACACAATTAAAAAAATACGAAAAAATTTATCTGATCTCACAAACAATTAAAATAGGGCTTAGTGATCACGAATATATAATTCATTTTACCAAAACGAGGAGAAAAATTTTTGGGTAATACTATAGATGGTACCCCCCCTTTTTGAAGAAAATTTTTTTTGTTCTGAAAAGTCTTGGAAACATGTTTATGGGGGTTTTCAGGGTCGCTGATCACGAATATGACCTTCATTTGGACCAATTTCGAATCCCGGACCCAAATTCGAACAAAAAGTCAAACTCAAAATTTTCGAAATTCTCATTTTGTTCCTAAATTGATTAAAACATGCTAAATTCGGTCACAAACCATTGGAATATCAAAGAATGGTCATTCTGTACAGCTACGAACATAAAAGTGAATTTCGAAAATTTTGAGTTTTAGACTTTTTGTTCGAATTTGGGTCCGGGATTCGAAATTGGTCCAAATGAAGGTCATATTCGTGATCAGCGACCCTGAAAACCCCCATAAACATGTTTCCAAGACTTTTCAGAACAAAAAAATTTTTTCTTCAAAAGGGGGGGGTACCATCTATAGTATTACCAATTTTTGTAAAAAATTAAAAGCGTTTTTTTCAATAAAGTTTTCGAGAATTGACCAAAATACAGATAAAGATTGGTGAAAATCTATATATTAATTTTGCCCTGTACGAAAATTTGAGTAAACAATTTATTGAAACGAATTTCGTTGGAAAATAATTCAGTCTTTTTTTCTTTTCTATTTGTTTACATCATTTTTGTTATTGACATATATATTTCTTCATTGCAAAAATCGAAAAACAATGAAACATTCAGTAATATGCGAAGAGTATTCGCAAAATTGTTTGACGAAGAAAGTTTTTATAATTATAATAAATGATAATAGCAATCTTTATTTTAGTTTAGGTTTTTTTTGATAATTTTTCCACTTTTCATATTTATTATCTGTAAATCACATTTTCGTCCATATTTTATTCAATTGTTCGGTTTTTTACGAAAAATTTCATAAGATTATCTAACTAAACCAAAATTCTTCAGAAGCGTCTCTATTTTGGTGCTTGACTAGGCAATTTGACAGAAAACATCGGACAGCAAACATTTGGACATTCGATAGTTTTTATCTGGACAGGGGACAACACGAAGTTAAAGGAGTACAAAGGCATTTGTACCATTTATCTCAACTGTGATAACACCCCTTTTTTGGTGTATACGCACATTCGTTTATATAATCCTCCGACCAATTTAAAAAATTATATTTTAGCATCATTTAGCATAGCCTTTGTACTCTCTTTAATCAATTTTTTCATTTTTTTTAATGGCCATTGTCCATTGTCTGCTTCTGTTCAAATGTCTACTGTCGAAATGTCCATGTGATGTCAACTGTCCAAGTAGCCGGGAAGCTTTTATCGATTCAGCACTATTTTGATAAAAAAAATATAATTTTTTCAAAAATCTGAAAAATTTCATGATTTTTTTAACTCAATACTTTTCTTTTTTTTCTATATTTGACATTTTTGTCCATATTTAACTGCCTTCTAATATGATAAATAAATCATTTTCTATTTTTTTTCAGATTATGGTACGAAAAAAACAAATTTTTTCTAATCAACGAGATATGTGTGAAAAGGGTTCAAAGCTCCCTAAAAAAGCGGAAGAGAAGGGTTCGAAGCTCCCTACAAAAGCGGTTGCAAATCGGTCAGAAGAGGTTCAAAGCTCCTCTCAAAAGCGGATTGAAAAAGTCAAAGAAAGATTTGAAACTTTTGTAATAAATTTGGATGAATCTGACGAAGAAATGCAAGATTTGAATGTTTTAACAAATATACAATCTACAAGTCTATCAATACACAGTAATGATCAAAATGAGTTTTTAGACAATTATAATCGAAGATATATTCAAAATTGGCGTAAAAGAAAACTTGAACAAGGCGAGATTGAACTAACAGAATTCTGGGAAAATGAACGCAATAGAGTTGCACTTTACCGTAAAAGAAAAAAAGAACAAAATGAGTTTTTCCATACATATATTTGTTCTGAAAGTTCTAATGTCTCTAAACATAAGCTGGGGCCAATGAATATTGAATGCACACATTGTGGTTCATTGAATTTTCAAGAAGAAATTGTCGAAAAGAAAAAAAATGAGTTCAAAAATTGCTGCCATTATGGAAAAGTATTTCTTGAAAATTTTCCTGAAAAAAATTTTCCAGTGGATTTGAAAAATTTATTTATTAGAAATGATCCAAAAAGTAAACACTTTTTTGAAAATATTCGTTTTTTAAATAGTAGTGTTTCAATGGCTTCGATGAATCCAATGAGATATAGATTTAAAAATAATCGAGGGCCGTACTGTTTTCGCATTTTTGGTCAAATTCTTCATAAAATAAACATCGCGCTTCATCCGGATGAAGACGATTTACCAACAAATGGTCAATTGTTTATCATTGATACGAGAGAAGCGATGGATTTTTTAAAACAGACTAATTCAAAAATTGATTACGACTTATTGGCTTTTGTGTATAATTTGATCAAATCTGAAAATCCTTTTGCAAAGGGTTTTGTAATGATGCATGAGGAAGAAAAAGATGAAAGGGAAAGAGCGATACAAGAAGGGAGAGAACCTGCACAAATCAAGTTGCTATTTGGATTGGCACCTAATATGGATAAAAACAGATATAAATTACCTAAAGCAAATGAAGTAGCGGCTGTTTTTATACCTGGCGCAGACGGGGAAGTGCCAGAATCAAAAATAATAGTTCGAGAACGAGGGAAAGAATTGAAAATAATAAATAGTCTTGATAAAAACGTAACACCATTATGTTATCCATTGTTTTTTCCTAAAGGAACAACAGGTTGGCATCCAAATATAAAGTTAAATAATAGTCAGAAAAACATGACAAGATTACAATACGCAAGTTATTGTATTGCTGTAAGAAAAGAATTTAATCCATTACTTTTTGGCGGAAAATTATTCCAACAATGGTGCGTCGATGAATATGTTAAAATCGAAGGCGATAGAATAAGATGGATAAGAAATAATCAGAAAAAAATTTTAGCTGATTCATATAGAAATGTTGACAGTTTTTTACAAAAAAAATCAAAAGAAACTGGTCTTCCAATTGGAAGAAAAATAATTTTGCCTGCAACAGTTGTTGGTTCGCCAAGATATATCGAAAAGCATTTTCAAGATGCAATGTCAATTGTAAGAAGATTTGGTAAGCCAGATCTTTTTATAACAATGACATGTAACCCAAAATGGGACGAAATTCAAGAAAATTTATATGAAGGACAGGATGCAAGTGATCGACCTGATATTATTGATCGGGTTTTTCATTTAAAAATTAAAGAAATAATGAAAGATGTTGTAAATGGAATTTTCGGTTTATGTATTGCATGGATGTATCCAGTAGAATTTCAACTAAGAGGACTCCCACATATTCATTTGCTTTTAACATTATCACAAAAAGACAAAATGTATGATGGAGATGATGTAGATAAAAAAGGAATTAGTGCAAAAATTCCTGACAAAAAACAAGATCCAGAGCTTTATGAATTGGTTAAGAAACATATGATTCATGGGCCATGCGGATCATTAAATCCAAACTCGCCTTGTATGGAAGAAATTTTTGACCAAAATGGTGTAAAAAGCAAACATTGTTCTAAAGGATATCCGAAGTCTTTTCAAGAAAAAACAATAGTGCTAGAAAATGGTTATACTATTTACGCAAGACCAAATGATGGAAATTTTGTCGAAATAAAGGCATCTAATGGAAATTTTCATAGATTAGATAATAGATGGGTTGTTCCCCATATGCCATATTTATTAAAAAATACTTCTGTCATATCAATGTTGAAAAAGTTAATAACTTATCTTCAGTTAAATATTTACATAAATACATTCATAAAGGGCCTGACAGAACTGGTATACAATTAGTTGAAAATATCGATTTTGATGAAACGAAACAATTTATTGATGCGAGATTTGTAAGCCCAACCGATGCTGTTTGGAGAATTTTAGAATTTCCAATTTGTGATAGGAGTCATGCTATAAAAACCTTACCTGTTCATTTATTTGGCGAACAAATATATTATTTTGACGAGAATGTGGAAGAAGACGAAATTCGAGATAGAATTAACAAAAATACAGAATTAATGGCCTATTTTGAATTAAATAAAGTTGATGATTTAGCTAAAAACAAATATTATCATGAGCAGGGCTGCAAAAAATATGCAAAAGCATATTTTTTTCCTGGCTTCTCCATGCTCTAAATAGTAGGAAAAACACTTTCTTTTTTGTGTTTGCTTGTAAAAATCGGGACTTTTATTTGCATATTTTTGCATATTTTGGGGCTTTATGCATATTTTGCATATTTTGAGTTTTTCTGCATTTTTATGCATATTTTGCCATTTTCTGGAAAATTTGTTAACAAAAATGCAATAAAAACGGAAAATACACCCCTAAGAATCGGCCCTAAAAATTCAGAAAAATATACCCCTAAGAATCGACCGAAAATTTTTAAAAAACACACCACTAAGAAAGGAAAATTTTCACAAAAATTCTACCCCCAAATTTTTTTTTTCATGACAAAATTTTTGATTTAAAAATGTCAATATTTGCTAAGAGAATTTTATAAAAGAACTGTAGCTCATTGTCAAGTGTATGTACTAATGAAAAAAAAAATTTAAAGTTAATTTGCACCCCTAATTTTCAAGTTTTTTTGTGCATATTTGGTGCATATTTTGCGATTTTTGTGCATATTTAGTGCATATTTCACGACTTTATTTGCATATTTATGCGTATATTTTGGCAACTTTTTGTGCATATTTTTTGCAGCCCTGATCATGAGATACCTGAATTTTTTGTATTTGGAAAAGGAATTTGGAAAAGACGTATTGGAATAGAAAAGAATATTTTGCACGATTTTCAATCAAAAACCATTGGGAGATTAATAAAGGTGTTACCATCAGAGACCGAGAGATATTATTTGCGATTGTTGTTGTTACATGTTAAAGGCGCAGAAGGGTTTGATGATATTAAAACAGTCAATCAAATAAGTTATCCAACTTTTGCTGAAGCATGTTTGGCTTTAGGTTTAATAAGAGATGATGAGGAATGGAAAAAGGCATTAGAAGAAGCAAATTTTTATATGATGCCATCAAAATTGAGAATGTTTTTCGCTTTAATTTTGGCTCATTGTGGACCATCAAAACCAAATGAATTATTAGAATTATTTAAAGGTGCATTGTCCGAAGATTTTTTAAAAAATAATAACCGAGAACAAGCAGAGAAAATGGCATACAGAGAAATTATCAAAAATTTAAAAGAAACTGGTAAATCAATTACAGAATTTCCTACAATGCCGCAAGTTAATGAAGACGAAAATTATGAAGATTTTGACCAAGAAAAGGAGATGTATAAAGGACAAAATTTTTATGTACAAATGAATAACGAACAAAAAAAAATCATTGATGAAATAATGAGAAGAATCGATAATCCAGATAATTTGCCTGCATTTTATTTTATTGATGGACCAGGAGGAGTTGGAAAAACTTTTGTTAATAGAACTCTATGCCATTTATTAAAAGGAAAAGGAAAAAAATATTTAACGTTGGCTTTCACTGGAATTGCAGCCAATTTATTACCTTCAGGTAGAACACTTCATAACGGTTTCGGACTTAGCCTTGATTTAGCTAACTCAAATATCGGACCAAAATCATTTGGATGGAAAAAATTAAAAGAAACTGACTTATTTATTATTGATGAAGCACCAATGATCGATAAAAAAGCCTTGGAAATTATCGATAAAAAACTAAAGGAAATAATGAAAAATAATATATTGTTTGGGGGAAAAATAATGGTATTTACTGGCGATTTTAGGCAAACCTTACCAATTAAAAATTATGCAACAAGAGCACAGATTGTTGATTCGATTATTAAAAAAAGTGTTCATTGGCGATATGCAAACATTCTTACGTTGACAAAGAATATGAGAGCACTTCCAACGGAAAAAGAATTTGCAAAAAATCTCTTAGATATTGGCGATGGCAAAATAAATGATGAAGCAGATGAAATTTGTTTACCATTAGATTGTATAAGTAATAATGATTTAGTTTATGAAATTTTTGGGCCAATTATTATTTCAAAAAATTGGAGCGAATTGACAAAAGTTGCTATACTTGCACCCAAAAATATAGATGTTACAGAAGTAAATCAAAAAGTTCTTGATATGATTCCTGGTGAAGAAAAAATTTATCCCAGTATAGATCATGCTGAAAATGAACAAAAACAAAGATTAGACGATTATTTAGATGAATATCTTCATTCGTTAAATCCAATTGGATTTCCCCAACACGAATTGCGAATTAAAGAAAATTCTATTGTGATTTTGCTTAGAAATCTGAATATTTGTCAGGGTTTATGTAATGGCACAAGGCTAAGTGTTATGTGTATGAAAGAACATGTTTTAGTTTGTAAAATTATTGAAGAATTTAGTGATAATTCACAACAAAACAAAATTGTTTTTATTCCAAGAATTACGCTTTGTTGTGACAATGAATATCCTTTTAATCTGATTAGACATCAATTTCCTGTAAAACTTGCATTTGCTATGTCGATAAACAAAGCACAAGGACAAACTTTAGAAAAATGTGGGATTGATTTAAGAAAAAATGTTTTCAGTCATGGTCAATTATATGTTGCCCTATCAAGAGTAAGAACATGGAAAGCCTTAAAAATTAAATTGCATGAAGGGAACGATAAAAGAAAAGTGAAAAATATTGTTTATAAAGAAGTGTTTGAATAGTCAAATAAACCCTTTAGAAGTATTTAAAAAATTATATAATATTGTAATATTTTTATAGATTATTAAACCAAACGCTCATAAGAAAAAAACTTTAGTTATAAAAAAGGAGCTGTTTAAGGTAAGTTAATCGCTACATTAAAGGGGAAGGTGTAGCGTATGACAGGGCGGGATACAGATTATCCCTTTAACTGTCAGTTGATTCCCCGGCTCCTTTGGTACCCCATTGCTTTGGTGCGTTCTCGCCGCGGGTACTGTTAGTAGGTGTTAAACCGAAGCCAAAGCCAAAGCAAAAAAAAAAAAAATTCAAAAAAGTATTTACTAGCGTAGCGTGTGCGAGCGAAGCGAGCACACCTGCGCTAGTTATAGCTTAAAAAGCTTCCCAGTTGGAATAGACAATTTTTTAAATTTAATCAAAATTTAAATTTCTTGGCGCTTTTTTCAAATTTGAATTTAATTGACTTTCCTTTTTTGCTTGCTTCCTTTTAATCTTCGGTTCGCAAATAGGGCAACCAAGATCTACTTCCAGCAGATTTATTGTGCATATCTTTGGTTTTTCTTCAGTTAAATGATTCGTCGATCAAAATAGCGATAATATATATCATATTTTGCATTCTATTTCTAATTGATTTTTGTCCAAGTCAATGTTTTCTTTCCAATTAAATTATTTTTATTTAGAATCAAAAAACAATAAAAACTCACGAATCCTCAACAAAATGAGCAACCAATCCGCGGCTGAACTCGCTGACGAATATGAGAGGTGCGTTTTTTAGTGAAAAGTCTCTGTTGGAATTTAAAAATGCCATATTTTGTAGTTAGTGGAACTTATTTCGTTGTTGTTTTTGTTATTGTAATTTATATTTTAGGGGTGACGGCGAAGCCATCAAAAGCAACGAGGACAGACGCACCGAGGTCGAGCAGGTCGGGTTGTTGAACACCTTTTTCAGTAATAGTTTGGAAAATAGGAGAATGACAGCGGACAGTTTGTGGTCAGCACGCCGTCCAAAATGGAGGAATCGGAGGACAGCGGCGGAGAAGTGACTCCGGAGAAGGAATTGGTCAGGAACATGAAAAAAGAATTCAATTTTATGGCATTTCCCATTTTCAGAATGTCAATGCCGGTGTCACCCCGGCAATTATCAAACTCAGACAGTCGCGCACGGAATTTAAGGTTTTGCTTTTTGATAAATGATGCTAATTGTAAGCGAATGGCCAAACCCACGGGCTTATGGGTGGACAGCAGACTTTTTTATTAATTTATTTGATTGTTAGCGGAAAATTGCACTATTAGCCAGTTGGGGTGGGTCTGACCAGGCCCGTAACCAGATGGGGAAATGGGCAAATTTTTGAAAATCTACGCAATTATCTTAACAAATTGTTTTAAAACTTGTAAAAAATTTCCCGGCGGCGCAAACTGCACCGTCGGACCGGTAGTTATCATTTTTTTTTGAAAATTTGAACCCAAAATGCCAAAAGAATTCGAACGATATCAATTTTTTGAAAATTTATATTTAAAAGTTTTTTGGTTTTCCCCCGCCCCTGGACTTTTTTTTTACAATGATTAGAGGTTAGATTGATTGGAACTTTGGTGATTTTTTAGCGGGCTTAATTCTATAATACAGCCAAACGGTCTTCGGGTTTCCCCTTCGTTTCAATTTTTTCGGGTTACGCGCCTTGGTCTGACGATATCGAAAATTCAAATTTGAATGTTTTAAGAAATATTGTCCATTCAACAATTTCGCCAATGATTAAATGCTTAAGGTTTATTCTCCATCTGATCAACTTTTTTCTCCGTGTACTCGCAAAATTGAAAAGAACAGATTGGCGGGTAGGAATTTGTGCTCATTTTACAACAAAAAGAATTTTATATTTGTAAAATAAAATTTGTCCAATTTTTCGCATTTCCGTGCCTTTTTTCGTTAAGGCACTTTCTCCCAACCGCAAGTGTTCCGCACGCGTCCCCCGCTTCTGCCGCCTTCGCACGCATCGACCCGTTTCAGCACCGTCGGCTGCTCCACCGTCGGCAGCAACAGAATGCGCAACGATGGCACGGTGGCACCCGCCTGCACCCCACAGCGATTGGCATTGGACGAAGAGGGCGAAGACAGCGACGACGACGGGGCGAAAACGGAGCAGAAACAAACGCAGATGGAGGGGGCGATGCAGAAATGAGGAAAATCCGATCGATGTTCATTATTTATAAAAAATATTATTGACAAAATGGTATGTGTGCCTTCGCTCTGTGGGCTTTTTTAATTTTTTTTCATTTATGAATGTTTTATTACTTTGTTCGAATTGTCTATTTCTCGTGAGACAATAAAAACCCGAATGCGGGATGGTACTAGTCCTTACGGACTGATCGATACCAACTGAGCGATATAGGTTAGGTCACAGATAAGGACCCGGTAATAGTTCAGTTTGTCCCTCCCCCCTTTTCGAAAATTTTTTTATGTTTTCAAAAGTCACAAAAACACTTTTTATTGGGTTTTAATTACGAATCGGCACCCATTTCGAGCAATTCCTGATCCCGGACCCGAATTCGAACAAAAAGCCGAATTTCCTTTTTTAGTCTAAAAATGGTCTAAATGATCTTTTATTGAAGCAATGATGAATTTCAGTTACGGACAGGACATGATCATGTACATGATTTTGCAGGGCCATGGTCATGTTTTTCTGAAAATGCGGTAATCCTTTAGAATTGCAGTCCCGGCGTAAAATTAATTTAAAAATTTTATTTTAGTTTTTTCTGGGGTGAAAAAATATGCTGATTAAGAATCTGAGCTCAGATTTTGCAAAATCATTGATTTTATCTATGATTTTTCATCAAGTACTTGATTTTTTCCAAAATTTTAAGAAAATTAGTCGGGCTTATAAACTCATACACAGATGTTGTAGAGCCTAAAAAGAGCTTTCGAATGAGCTATTAGGTAATAGTGGAGAATCTGGGCTCCACCAAAAACTTTGTTTTTTCTGCTATGAAAAGATCAACCCGGGAGTTTTCGTGGTTTCTGATCACGAATCTTATATCAGATTTGCAAAAATCTTGATTTTGAAAATCATAGATTTTCGAAATTTTGATCAATATGATCAAATTTTCTAAGCATTGACTGGGTAATAAATGTTGATTATTTATTTTTTGTGTGTTTTTTCTATGATCATCTCAATGTTTAGTCGTCTCATTTAAGAAAATTTGATCATATTGAAAAATTTCGAAAACCTATGATTTTCAAAATCAATGATAAAATCAATGATTTTTGTAAATCTGATCTAAGATTCGTGATCAGAAGCCCCGAAAACCCCCGGGTTGGTCTTTTCATAGCAGAAAAAAAAAATTTTAGGTGGAGCCCAGATTCTCCACTATTACCAGCTATTGAATGTATGGAGAAGTCAAGTTTTTAATTTTGTACGATTTTTTGAAATTTAATTATTAATCTCTAGGGGTCATATGAGACAGGGGTCTGGGGTTCGAGTCCATTTGGCTGTGGTTTATTTTTTTACGACACTTGATGAAAAATCATAGACAAAAGGAAGGTTAATGCATATTCAGAGCTTAGATTCGTGATCAGAATTTTTTTAAGCCCAAATTCGTTGCTAAACTTTTTTTAAAATAATTTAAAAAATCGAAAAAAATCAAGTAGTTGACAAAAAATCTTAGATAAATCAATGATTTTCAAAATCTGAGCCAGATTCGTGATCAGCGCGTTTTTTTAAGCCTAGAAAAAACTAAAATAAAATTTTTAAATTAAATTTTCGTCGGGACCGCAATTCTGAAGGATTACCGAAAATGCAATAGGAATATGAATCCAAAATCCCGTCCGAGTCCGGGTTTTTCAAAATTACGGTATCACAAATGACCATTGCATTCAACTCCATGTCTAACCCCCCCCCCAGCGCTCGTATTTTAAACCCCCAAATTGGTACAATTCCATAAGAACCATTATACTTTTATACTTCGCATTTGAAGCGTGCTTGTATGAAAGGTGAGAAGAACAGAGAGTTACGGACAATAAATATTTATATAAATGAAATAATTAGGTAAATTCAATGTGATAGAAATACACAGGAGAACTACAATATATGACCATTCGTCAGCAGCAGACTTATAATTACTTCGCGAGATCCCTCCCCCATTATTCATTTGTCAGCACATCATCGTCCGTTTAAGCGCCTCCAAAGCGCTCCAAATTTTTATGTGCGGGCCCAGCTTGAACTTCAGCTCCGTCTTCAACTGCTCCGACTGGAGGCAAAGCAGCGAAGCGCCGTCCACGTCCTCCTCAACAAAACGGTCCCCGTTGGTGTCGGAGCCGGTGACGAAATTGACCCATTTGGACACTTCTTCCTTCTGTGGAATAAAAATGATTAAAATATAAATGGGCCAATTAGCAAATTAATCTTACGGTCCACGTGTGCACTCCACGCGCCACCAGCGCCTCAATGTCCGCGTTGCGTTCCAAAAAATTTGTGGGAGTTGACACCGGTGTGGCCGGAGAAGAGGAAGGTGCAGCCGTTGTGGTTAAGGACGGTTGCCGTGCCATGGACGGAGGAAGAAAAGGTGAAGGAGTTCCTAGACAAAATTTTAGAGAAATTCAAAATTGTTAAACTGAAAGTGATAATATTTCGAAATTTATTCCCAGAATTCCAACGGCGAATCGAAGGAAGCAATTTTCTTTTTTCGAATTTATAAGCGAATTTGGGTCATCAAAAATGTTGCTGTTAGGACGGGCTAAACTTTTACCCGGATGCGCTGCTCCGCTTGGCCCTCCTTGCGGTGGGAAGAAATGCTGCTGTTGCTGCGGTGGTTGTTGCTGCTGCTGTGCCCCCGCCA
>SIJG01000051.1:10868-63254 GCA_023374025.1 Heterodera schachtii
AAAAGTTATACAAAAATTTTTAATAAGAATGAAACATGCAGTTATTGCAACAAAAAAAATTTAAAAGAATCCCAACGTTCTAATTTTAATGGCACAAATTACAGAAAATCAAAATATAAAATACCAAAATATTGACTTAAAAAACCGAATTAATAATATTTTTTAAATTTTCGTTTTTTGTTTCATTATTTAAATTGATTTACAATAAAATTTACTGACTGTACAAAAAATTAATGAACTACATCAAGAAAAGGGCAAAAAAACTTTCTGACCGTTGTAAACGAGAGTTACTACGATTGTTCTATCAAAAGGCAAACCACAATAAAATTGAACAGAAAATGCTGCATAAGTATTTCCATAATTGTTAGATAACGTGATATTGAATGAGGAATAATTCTTTAAATTTCCACAAAATGATATAAATAATGATTTCCGAAAAAAAATTTTTATTTAAAACTTTAAAAAATATGTGGCTATAAAAAAATACTTTTATTTCGATGCACGAAAGTAAAGTTAATGGCACGATCGTTTTTATAATAAATATAAAATAATAAAATAGTTATTAAAAAAACAGTTTATATATAGGAAAAACTATTTTAATTGACGAATAAAAGCTATTAATAAAAATATGAAATCAAAATTAAAGTAATTTTAAAAATAAGGTAAATTGGAGTTTGGCTCTCGACTAGTGAAAGTTTGGACTCAGGAATCCTTTTTTTGGTTCGAAACCCCAAATTAATTTTTATCAACATGTGAAAGTTTGGACTTAGAAGCTAAAATTTATTGTACACATAAAAACAAAATAAATAAGGAGGACGTTTGAATGGAATTAGATTTATTATAAAAAACGAAAACGCAAAAATTTGGTAAGATTTAAAAGGTTCAAATAAAAAAATAAATAGAAATTTCAAATATGCCAATGGATTTATTAATTAATGTAAGCTTTTGTGAATAACAGAAAATTATTGAAAATTTTTTTATTTTCATGTATTTATTTATATTTATTGTAATATATGAACCAAATTGTTGCTAAATTTTTTGTTAAATTTTCACAATTTATTGCAATATAAAAAATTATATAATAAAAAACAGACTTAAAATGATGATATTAAGAAATCAATAAATATCGCAACATGTTGTTGTGCCTATGCACACAAAGAATGAATTAAGTATTATCATCGATTAAATATATTAATTGCATTAAAAAATTTAAATACCATATATAAAAAAATAATAAAAATAAAATGAAAGAGCCGCATTCGCACAGTTTTCATGGTAGATACTGGGACACCAGGCAAGAATATAATAATTTATTATTTCAACAATTTTTTGTAATTTTTATTAAAATAAAAAAAATTGAATAAGATCATAATTATTTAAACAAATAAATGAATATAAACAAAAAATAAGCCTAAAATAGCTATAATAAACAAATTGCGCAAGAAAATAATCTTTTTTTTCAGCAAAGAGGTCGTGGAAAAGGAAAAAAAAATCATTAAAAACGTAGGGTCATAAGAAAATACATACTTTAAAGTATTGATCTAATAATATAAAATAAATTTAAAGAATTATATTAATGAATTTCTGGGAGCCCTGATTAAAATTTTTTAAAAATTTCTGAAAATATGGAATGGAGACTGAAAACAAAATATTTGCTTTTGGGCTTTTAAGCCTAACATCTTATTTTTACATTTCTAATAAATTAATTTCACTAATGGTATTTTAAGTGATTAAAGTAAAATTGGTCCCCAACATCGGTAAGTGTGAATGTCTCCTGTTACACTCAAATTCGGTGAGAGTGCTATTTTTATCTTTAGAAAAATCCAAAAATTTATGAAACTTTATTTTCCAAAAAGGATTTTTCCACTGACATTTTTTAAAATTTATCTAGCCATACAGAAAAATCTTGTAGGGGAATTTGCTGGCTACCCGACTTTTGGGGATTTGCAACTTGGAGACCCGACATTTGGGGACCCGACTTTTGGGGATCCCGACATTTGGGGACCCGACTTTTGGGGACCCGACACTTAGGAAACCCGACATTTGGGGATCCCGACATTTGGGGATCCCGACATTTGGGGACCCGACTTTTGGGGACCCGACACTTAGGGAACCCGACAAATTTATTAATATTTTTTTTGTTTTATTAAAATCCCCAAATGTCGGGTCCCTAAATGTCGGGTTGCCAAATGTCCGTGGTTTCCTTAAGTGCCTTTTGCTCAAATGTTGTTCGGTCCCCAAATGTCGGGTCCCCAAATGTCGGGATCCCTAAGTGTCGGGTCCCCAAAAGTCGGGTTCCCTAAGTGTCGGGTCCCCAAAAGTCGGGTCCCCAAATGTCGGGATCCCGAAAAGTCGGGTCCCCAAATGTCGGGTCCCCAAGTTGCAAATCCCCAAAAGTCGCACCACGAATTGCTACTCGCCCCCTGAATTTTCTTCTCCTTATTTGTTTGGGATGTAGAAGAACCCAAGATTTTTCAAATAAGTTTTTTACTAGAACACTCAAATGAAAAATAATCTAAAAATTTAAAATAAATTTTTTTGAAAAATATGAGTCAGGCAATGCTTAAAAATTAAAATAAATTAGATAAATAACAGCGAAAATTATGGAAATATAATTGATGCAAAAGGAAAAAATCAATTTAATAAAATTAAAGTAAAACTAAATTATATGTTAAATGAAAAATTGGTTGAGAATACTATGCCTAAAAGCAAACAAATTATTATCAGAATCTGAGCATTATAATCGCGATTGACAATTAATATTAATATACAAAAAATAAACAAATTTAATTATAAAAAGAAATATTTGATTTATATTAGAAATAAAAGTAAATAGACCCGAAGATTCAAATAAATCTTTTAGAATGAGTTCAATTTTATATTTATACTTTTAATATAATGGTATAAAAATACCAAAATAATGAAAAGGCAACATTTTTTTATCAAATAATCAGTTAATTAATTAAAAGAAAATTAGAATATTTAAATAAAACCAAATAAATCAAATTGCTTTCTTTTTTTAATAAATAAAATAAAAAAATTTTCTTACCCGCTTTGCCATTTTATTGAGGATAAAACAAATATTTTCAAACATTTGAAAATAAAAAGATATTATGAATTTTTAGGTATAAATAATCGAGAAAACCGATAAAAATATTTATTAATGAATTTCACAATTAAGGTAACAAAATATTTAATTAATTTTAACTAATTATGAAAAAAATAAATTTTAAAATTATTTTTCTTTAGAGTAGAATTTAAATAAATTTTAAAATATTTTTGAGATTATTATTCTAAAGATCATCATCATTATATTATTATTCAATGAAAAAAGGCCAAAATACTAAAATTGACATTTAAAAATGTAATTATCTATTTGAGAACATAATTAATCTCTATAAATTTGAGTGTATTCAATTTGTAATAATAATAAAAAAATTTTATTACAATGAAAAACTAACTTTTTATATAAAAAAGAATCAGTTATTTTTATAAATAAACCTCAATATAAAGAATTTATTTGAATATAAATAAACAAATATTTATTATGTTTATATATTTAAAAAAAATAAATAAATTATCAAAATATTATTTTTTAAGGTGATTTATGGCTTTAAAAAACATATTAATACAGGACTTCAATATAATACAGTAAAGAATCATTTTTCTTTTGTGTTTCATTAGTTATTATTTGAATTTGTTTAACTGATTATTTATTTCATGGATCTGTTTGAAAAAATAATTTTCATATATATTTTGTTTCCAATATTTATTTAATTTTCTTTAAACAGACATTAAATATTCATAGAAATAATTCCTTTTGGTAATATTACATTTGTATTCAATGAATAATTTTTGATTCCGAATATCATATAATTATATCCAAAACAATTGCTTGATCAATGAAATGCCAAATAATCAATAAGAAATATATGAAAAAACAAAGAAATTTAATATTTAAAACATTTGTCGTTGAGAAAATTTTGTGGTTCATTTAGTTTTTGGAAATAATATCATTACACAACCTAATGATGATAAAAAAAATACTTTTTCAAACAAAAATATCAATAAATATTTATTTTTTATATTGGAAATTATTTTATTATTTAATTTTGAAGAAATATTGAATAATGACTAGATTATAAGTAGCAAATAAAAAAATAACAAAAATATAATTTGATTAGTGATATTCCAATTAAGATCACTCAATAAATATGATCAAATAATTCTCAATAATTATCAAATTTTTTATGTTAATAAATATGCATTTAAAAAATAAGATGAGAAGTCTTAATGATGAATTATTAAAAATAAAAAAAGCAAAATTTTAAATAAATGCGTAAATACAAAATTTTATTTTTGTTTTGTTAGTTTATTATTTAATTCGTTTCAACTTCACTCTCACCCACATATTATAATAATTAGGGATCGTTTTTTTTATATAAATACATATTTTTTTCCTGGATTTTCCATGCTCTAAATAGTAAGAAAAACACTTTCTTTTTTGTGTTTGCGAACAAAAGTTGGGACTTTTATTTACATATTTTTACATATTTTGGGATTTTTCTACAATTACATATGTATTTATACATATTTAGGACTTTTTCGAACATATTTTGCAATTTTTCGTACATATTTTCATTTTTTTTTTTTACATATTTTGAGAATTTTTGAGAATTTATAGAAATTTTTTGTAAAAAATTAAAAAACATTTTTTTGAAAATGTACCCCAAAAAATCTGTTTTTTTTTTAAATGAGTTATCAAAAATAATTTTTAAAATAATAAAAAGAGATTCTAAGCCAATTTAGGTAATTTTTAAGGCATTTTGTGCCTCCTGTTTCACCCTTTACTAGGAATTTTTTTCAAAAAAATAACCATTAAAAAAGTTTTATTCACATATTTGGTACATATTTTGGGTTTTTTATACATATTTCTTACATATTTTAGCATATTTTATTTACCTATTTTGCGATTTTTCTTACATAAAAAACGATCCCTAATAATAATACTATAATACTGCGAGAGATCAACCACTTACAATAAAATTATAATTTTTAAATATTTTAATTAAAAACCCATTTTAAATATCTAATAAAATATTACTCTAATTTAATTGAATAAATGAAAAAGTTAAATGTGAAACATATGAAGAAACTAAATTGAAGACGATTAAAATTGTTGATTAATTAAACTAACAATCAATATTTGTAATTTATTCATAATGAATATAAAAGAAAATAAGAGCCCTAACAGAAACCAGAAATTATTTTTTTGAAATAGAAAAAAGCTAAATCATAATTCTTGAATACTATTTTTACACCGACTAAAAAGACACCAGCTTGGCACTTCCGCCGTCATATGTGGGGGAATTGATAGCCCACTCTTATGTGACCAAATAAAAATAAGTTTAAATAATTTAAGTGAAAAAACTGTAAAGTGTCAAAAAAGAGGTAGGAGCTTTGTCGATTATTTGCAAGAAAATAATTATGCTATTAATATAATATAAAAAAGTGAATACAATATATAAACCCATTAAAACTATTAAACAATCATAAAAATAAAAGAAACTACATATATAAAAAAAGTTTATCAAATAAAAAGGAAGTAGTAAAATTAAAAAAATAAAGATGAACTTTATTATGGTGCCGCCAGCTGGGCTAAGGGCCTAATATCCGGCACATAAATTATATATATATATATTAAAATAAATTAAATTTAAAAATATAGAAGACAGGGTAGAGGATATATTAAGTGTAAAAATAGAGCAGATTAAGTAAAAAAAAAAAAAAAATCGATAAACAGGAATATTTAAAAAAATAAAACATTAATTTTTACTTATTAAAAAACGAGATCAATTGACTTATAAACGTGTTTTAAATGAAAATGAAAATAAATTTTCTTATCAATTATGATTTCCGCAGACCTTACACTAACAGCACTTTTTGGCGGCCCAGTCCCGGCAAGCTTTAAGTCAATATTATATTCATTATAGTTAAAATAATAATAAAAATATATACACTATATACTTTTAAGGGAAATAAATTTAAAATAATTAAAACAAATAAAATAATATAATGCTTTTCTGAACCGTATAATTTAAAAGTAATAAAAACTGTTTGATTAATAATGTTTATATGTTAAAATTTTGGGAAACTGTTAAAATACTTGAGAAGAATATTTTAAATTCAAAGAAAGGTATAAATAGCTAAACAGCGAACGTAACAATAAAGGATAGTTAAAAAACTAAATAATTACAAATTAAAATGTAATATTAATGAATGTTAAATTTATTTTTATTTTGATATTAAATGTGCAAAAATACAAATTAAATTCACAAAAAGAAGCATTAAACAGTTAAATACCGTAACATGGATTTTCCCTTAATTGAGAATATACAGTCCTAAATTTTATGAATAATTGTTAGAGGTGTGCCATTACTGAAAAAACCCTCAACCGTGAATCTTGACTGTGACCCAAAAACCCGTGAAATTCATGCTTTTCATGACCGTGACCATGAATTTATTTTGGTCCGGCGGTGCCATTAGACGCCATAAATTTGCAATTTTTATCCAGTGTTAATTATTCAGTGGAAAAACGTGAATTGCCCAATTAACCGTGACCGTGGCCGAAAAAACACGTGAAATTTACGATAACCGTGACCGTAAGTCACGGCACACCTCTAATAATTAACAAGTGAATATGATAAAATGCTATTATAATATGATGGAAAAACCTAAATATAATTTAAAATAAGAAATGATGTCAAGAATAAATGAGTTTAAAATGTCATACTTCTATTATTGATTCAATTATCAGAAAAAGGAAAAAGTCAAAGTATTACCATTAATGTAAGCAGAATGAATATGTATTTAACTTTTGGTTTTTTGTAATAAGAATGCATCTCTTTCCGCTCATACAAAAAAAATCTAGCACTTCAAATTAAATTTTATATGAAAACATATGAAAATTTTATTTATTAATTTGCAAAAAAAAATCACATAGATTTAAAACAAATAGGTAGTTAGTTTTTTGGTTTCTTCATTCAGAATTCCTTTTTGCACCAAAATCTATATTTACATATTCAAATTTATTTTGATTATTCCTATAACATTAAAAATTAGTAATAAAAAAATGAAGAAAAGAATTATATCATTAATTTTCCTTTTTAATTTATTTTTCTATGCAAAATAAAGAAATATTAATTTCTGTTGACAAATGAATAATAAAAATAGAATAGAAGCAATATAATTAATTTTTATTTGGCATAAATAAAATGATAAAAAACTAATAGATATTTTTAATTGATTTTTTTGAATTATAATATTCCAACAAATAAAGGATTAAAATAAACTTCAACAGTTAAATATTTATAAACAACTATAATATATTAAATTTTTTTGATAAAATAAACCAAATAAACTAACGGAAGTGCGAAATTTCGTCGGTAGCCAAAATTTATTTACGCTTTCAATAATAAAAGACCGAAATAGAAATTTGAACCAAAAAAAGAACAGACAATTCGTAGTTCCACTCACACTAAAAAACCATTTATTAAAAAGAATAAATAAATTTAAAAATAAAAAGTTAATAGAATAAGAAAAAAGAATCTAATCAAACCAAACTATTTTTAGAAATAAACATAATAAAAAAAATTTATATGCGAAAAATTTTGAAAAATGAGAAAAAGGTTGTGTATACAATAGCACAAAAGAATTGTATAAAGAATATAATTCTAAAACCCTCACTTGAATTTACTAGCTTTAGAACATAAAAAAAATGATTTGATGAGGAATGCCTAATTAATAATTAAAAACTTAGAAAACGAATTATAGACATAAATTCACAGATTTAAATATGGGACAAAACAAAACAAATCAACAATTAAAACATATATATTAAATTTTAAAGGGATGGAATACACAAGTTTCCTAAATTTTATTGAAGTAATAAAAGTACGAATTTGAAAAAAACATATCAACTCTATATATAATAATTTGTAAAAATAAATGCAGAGAAATACTAAAATTACGCAGATAATCAATTTTAAGGTGGAAAGTAATAAAATACTAAAGTCCTAAAGAAATATGCAAGTTTTTCCATTTATTACTAATTAAAGAATAAAATAAATTAAAAATAATCTGAAGAATAATTAAATTAACGATTTATTCAAGAAAAAACTCAATTAGAAAAATTTTCTTTCTAAAAAAATTACCTTACCAAATGGAATAATGAATTTTAACAGAACACCAGAACGCGTTCAACATGAGGCAGTTCAGGTTGAAGCTCATGAGCTAAAAATTAAAAATGTATCATGATTAAATTAATTAATATCGCCCTATTAAACGGATATAGAAAGTGAAAATTAAATTAAAGAACAAAGTAATACAGGAAATAATATTCATTTTTATAAACACAAAAAGTTAAATTAATAGGTGCACATTGTTCAATAAGTTTATATATTATTTCTTTCTTTTGTTAACTAAAAATCCTATCCCTGATTATAATAAAAAAAAATATGAACCGAATATATTTGCTATAATTATTTTAAAAAAATTAAAGCGAGAATATTGAACCAAAAAAATAGAAAATTTGTATTTCCAGAGAACCTCAAACTCATAAAACCATTTATTAAAAAAAAACAAATAAATTTAAAAAATTAAAAAATTTTCGTTAAAAAACAATAAGAAAAAATTATGTAAAAAGATTAAAGAATATTAGACTTCGTGATAATGCTTATAATATATATTCTCTATCTACACATTCCCGACGCCCCGCCCTCCTCGCGCACCCCGACACTTGCGCAGCAATTGATGGTAGCGGAGAAGACCAGCCGTTGAAGAGAGGGGTCCGAGCTGCCGGACGGCTGGGTGGGGAGGGGTCCGTTGAAGGGAGAGGGTCCGCGCCGACGGAACGTTGAATGATAGAGATAGGGGGTTGGAAAATGGAATTGGCATTTTTAATATTTCTCACTAGATAAAATATTGGTTCTAAACTACAAAAATTTTAATATTTTAAAAATCATTAATCAAAAATCTAGCTGAAAAAAGTTTTTTCATGCTTTATATGTAAATTTGTCCATATGATAAAATACCAAACAGCAATATAAACTTTTTCATTAGTATCGCTCGTTGGTTAATGTATGGAAATAAATTTAAATTACTCAATAAAGTTGAAAAATCTCAACTTTATACATTTATAAAAAGTTACTTATTTAATTGTTAATTTTAAAATATTAAATAGAATAAAATACAATAATTATTTAAAGTATTAATATTTATAATTAAGAAAATTAATATTAAATTAAATAATATAATATAAAATGAATATAAATTTTAAACGATGAAATTCAGTTTTACCGCAGTTCTTAATTTAAAAAGCACTAAAGATTTAAAATTAGTTTAAAAACCCAATAAAAATGATATGATTTAAAGCTCAGCAGCTGCAAATTTTGCCTTCGAGGCAAATTCACAAAAAATCAATTAAGTTATTTTAATCATTTATCGGCTGCATGATTTTAAGATTACTTACATAATTATAATTCAATATTTAATAATCCATTCCGAATTTATCCCCCACAATTAAATTAAATATAATTTTATTTATTGTTCCAGTAACTTAAGCCATGGACACAAACGATCGTTATTCCCCTTTTATTTTAAATTATAGCAATCTTATATAATAAAGTTGAGTGTTTGTATGTATGTATGTATCTGCCTTCGTTTGAATTGGCGTGGCGTTTTGTAATAGTTTTGCGTTAAAAAATGATTTGAAAATGAAAATGTTTGTTTTTGCGTTAAAAAATGATTTGAAAAATGAAATGTTTGTTTTGCCTTTTTTTCATTTTGGTTTTGTTTATGCTTTTGCAAAAAGAACTCAAAAATGTTTTTGATTTGTTTTTTGTGTTTGATCTTTTTTTAATTATTTGTATAAGAAAAAGTTTGTTTTTCGTTTGTGTAAATGATTATGTAAAGAAAAAAGCATTTCTTTTTGTATCTGTCTATTTTTAGATTTACTTTTTAATGATTCTTATTTCTCAATTTGTTGTTTTGATTTTGGATTGTTGCATGAAACAAATATGATGCTTTTCTTTATGCTTAGTGTTTAATTTATAATTATGCTTTAATTTTTGTTTATTTTCAGTTTTGTTGCAGATGAATTGTTAATTTTTTGTTTTATTTTAGAATTGTTAAACAATTTATCAATTTGTTTTTCTGCCGGTACGGCTTATTTCTCTACCTGTTTTGTTTTTCAAAAATCTGGTTTCTGCCGCTACGGCTTATTTTTCTACCGGTTCGGTTTTTTCAAAATCTGGTGCCAACCTGCCGGTCGGTTTGACATGCTTACGACTCTTCAAGAGCTCAAAGCCACACCATGTGGTACTCAGCTTGCGTAAGTGCTTGAATTGGTGATTTGTTTTAAGTAAAATAGTTAAGGTCTTTTTGTGGGCAGATTGTTAGCATTTTACCGTCTGAGAAGAAGTTGACTGCTTTGTTGACGTGTGCTTCTGGGGAGAATGTTGTTCTCACTGAATTTAAGAGTGTGTCGACCAAATTTTCAAAAATTTGTTCCCTTGGAATTGTAAGTTTGCTGTTTGCATTTACATATGCTTACCTTGCTAAATAAAGGTCGTCAAATTTTACATGTTGAAAGCTCAACGCTTTCAAGAGCGTTTCAATGGGAAGACTATTTACGTTACACCACTGGACTATGAATTTGTGGTGATGACTTTCACAAGAATGGAGGTTATTCAATGTGCCATTGAGACTGCGGATTCCTTTGAGAAATTGGCTTCGGGTAGTATTTTTTGTAAGTTCTATATTTTAAATGAATTAAAAAAAACATTAGTGGTTTGTTCTGTGATTTTTGTGTGAGACACTAATGTGTGTCATGCTTTTTAAAAACATTAGTGGTTTGTTCTGTGATTTTTGTGTGAGACACTAATGTGTGTCATGCTTTTTAAAAAACATTAGTGGTTTGTTCTGTGATTTTTGTGTGAGACACTAATGTGTGTCATGCTTTTTAAAAAACATTGTGGTTTGTTCTGTGATTTTTGTGTGAGACACTAATGTGTGTCATGCTTTTTAAAAAACATTAGTGGTTTGTTCTGTGACTTTTGTGTGAGACAATAAATAAATGTTTTTGACTTTTAATTTTTTTAAGCAATGAATTGTGCTCTCGCTTCATCGTTTTCGCCAGTCGGGAAACATTTTGCTGCAGTGGTTGCGGACAAGAAAGGAATGAGGGCTGACTTATACGTCAATGGTGAAGAATTGGTAGAACGCCTTGGATCATTCAACAAGAACATGCAGATAAATCTTGAAAGATTTTTTGTCAAAGTGGAAGGTTTGAATTTTTTTTTCGATTTATTGAGTTGGTAAATTCTTGTCTTCTCATAGATGAATGCCTTCAGCTTCATTGTGAGAGTTCATCCATTAAAATGGGTTCTGGACGAGTTAATCTTGAGGCGATTTTGACGACACCAATTAAACGTCGTAGTTCGGAAGCTTTGGAGCCAATTAAGAAGTCGCAAAAAAATGGGTAGTCTTATGTTTGTTGTTCGTTGCTTAGATTTGATTTGTGACGCATACCTTTTCAATTACGGATTTTATGTTTAATTTTTTGATATTTTGTTTGTTATTGTTATTTAATTATATTTGTGATCCTCACACATTCTCAATACGGATATAATTTTCATTTTGTAATCGCGCTTTAAAATTGTTGATTTGTCAGAAAAATGTTGAATTTATTAAATGAATTATTTCTTATTATTGGTTAGAAAATCCATTAGTGTGGTGTGTGGCTTATGTTTGTCAATCTTTGCAAAATGAAATGTTTGTTTTGCTTTTTTGTTTGGTCAGTTTGTGTAAAAAGCTATTGTTTTTTTTATGTTAATGATAAGAAATTTTGTTTATGATGTTCACTTAAATGAATGGATGTGAATTAGTTTGAAAAATTTGTATAAATGGGTGTTAAGAAATGTTGTACCGCAAGAATAAATGCTGCAGCTTGAGTCCCAGTGAAGGGGAGAGGGAGGGGAGGATGGGGGTTGGGGCCGCAAGCCCCGTACGAGGCCGCGAAGTGGCCGAGCCCTCCCTAACGGTTCAACATACCAAGTCACAAAAAAAATGCTGAAAAATTTGTCGAGGTTGAATCCCAGTGATTGGAATGTCGTAAGGTTGAGCCTTGAGTCCCGGTCATTGGAAGGTCATCTGATTGGAATGGCGAAGGATTACTGAGTTTGAGTCCAAAGGAATGCCGGAGAATTGAGTCCCGGCGATTGGGATGCAGAAGTGGTGAGATAGAATTCCAATGATGTATGCGAGAGGAAAGAAATGACAAGATACAAAAAGATCAGCAGAATGTTAAAACTTTGTTCTATAAGAAATTGCCAAGAGAAGGGTGCGAGGCCGCGAAACGGCCGAGCCAAAGTCGATTTTATCATTCATAATTCTACATTACAACCGTACTGCCTAGAGGTTGCGATTCGCCGAAGGCGCATTCAACCGCTAGTGATAATAATTTGCCACCGAGGCAAATCGATAATAAAATCAGATAATGCTATTTAATCAACCAAATGCGACATGGTTTTATAATTACTTACAAAATTATAATTTAAAATTTAATGCATTATAAATAGCACAAAAAATATAAAATTAAATTTGTATAAATATAAAGACAACTAGGACTTAGCTGCCCACGAGATTGGACATGCCATTATCGTAGCAAGAAAAATATAAAAAGAAATCGCAACATTCTTATTCTAACAAAACAAAAATACAGGAATTAAAATTTTAAATATCGAAAAACTGAAAATAATAGAGGCAATAGCGTGTTTTATTTATCAAAAAATAAATCTTAAAATAATAAAAATAAAAAAGAAATAAAAATGGATATTTTGAAATAATTATGAAAAAAGAAAACAAACTGTTGCAAAAATTTAATATTGTTTCCCTATAGGACATAATTCCCCATGATACTAAAGAACGAATCATTTAATGTAAAATAAGAAATTTGCAAAAAATCATTATTCTAATAACATTAAATTATTAATAAAACAAACGAAAGATCATCACGTGTCATCGAAAATAAACTATAAGAGATTCAAAAAATATTTTTGTCTTCTCTCGCAGATTGGCGTTAACCAAATCTATCATAAATTTCCGATAACAAGCATGTAATTATTTTCATTGAAATTTTAAAATTAAAAACAATATTATTCATTAAAACAAAAAAATAATAAAAATAACAAAAAAATAATAATTTATAATTTTAAAACAATAAAACATTAAAATAAATAAAGAATAAAAACTAAAATATTATTTTTTTAAATTTATTTTCGTGAATTAAAAAATTATTTGCTTTATTTAAAATGATCGTTATTTTTTCTAATTAAAATAATACTAATTTTATGAGGAAAAATACAAAGAAATTCCACAGAAAATAACCATTTATACGAATATGCAATTTACGTTAATTTGAAATAGTTAATTTTAGGGTTCGAGCCCCGTTGGGCGGGGGTGGCTTTTCGCGGGGGCGGGGGTTGGCGGTGATCTGAGTCGATGAGGCGGCGGGCGATTTTTAAGCGTAGATGAAAAAGTCTTGAGTCTCGGGTTTTTGGGTCGCGGTCTCTTCGTTTTCGGTCTCGGGTCTCGGGGTCGAGTCTCGTCGAGTTTCGGGAAATTTTTGGTCTCGAGCATCACTAGAGGTTTTAAAACCTAAAATTTCTCATGAAAATAAATAAATAAATTTTGGAGATGAATTTTGAGAAAATTTTTCACCTTAGTAGTGTATTTTTGAAAACTTACGGCGTCCAGTCCCCGGGGACTGGGGCGGGGCTCGAACCCTGTTAATTAAAACTTTTGACTCTAGTCTAAAAATTATCAAAATAAATTTGAATATGGAAATATTGAATTTGTGCAAAATTGAATTTTTTAACTTAAATTAAAAATAGAGATACAAATTATAAAATGAAAAAATGACTACATTATTGTATAAAAGATAGAATTTAATGATAAGTATCAATATAAACTTAATATAAAAAAACAACAACAAAGTTTTATAAGAAAAGTTGATATTTATGACGCATTGCGGGATGCAGATTCTTCACCAAGAAATAATAAGAATAATTTGAAAAATCTTCTTAATTTCTTGAAATCACAAAATTCAACGAAATATTACTTAAAAAGCGACCCATAATTTTTTTATGTGATAGTCAAATAATGATTATGCGTTAAAAAGGCGTTAAGAGATCTTAATAAACGATAAAGATAAAATCGGTATCTAAAAATGGAAAATTTTTATTGCCAAATTAATTTAAATGCAAAAAACAATAAAATTAGCCCTAATCATAATTTAATTTGATTTAGCCATTTTTTAAAATTTTTTGGTCCATATTTTATGGCCATATTTTAGATTTTAAATCTATATTTTTTATGCCTTAAATATAAACATATAAGTTAACAAAAATTTCAGTTTAAATTCTCAGATATCGCTTATGTTAAAGAAATAATTTTTATTTATAAAAGATTAATGAGCTGACGGCAACCCTGATGAACAAATCGGCAGACATTATTGTTTTTTATGCTAAATATATAAATAAAATATTAATTTATTTTTAAATATTTCCAAAATTGACTAATCGTACTCTAAAAAAATAATTTCAGGGAATTGCAAATTTTTGATTAAATTTAGAATAAATAATTTTATATAAATCAAAATTTAAAAATACATTCCGAGCTAAAATCAAAATACATTGCGTAAAATTGCTAAAGATGGATTTGCTCATGTGATTTGCCAGAAGAAATTTAAACGGAATTTTAAAATAATCGTTAAATAATAAAAATTTAAATGCTTAGATTCTGAGGGCTCAGAAATAAAATAAACGCAAAAAAAAAGTAAATTTATTATTAAATCAAAAAAATCATAATTATGTAATATTTATGATGAGCACTTCTGTAACAACTGCGCAGATTGAGCGAACACGACACCCGGATTCTCTACATGCGATTGGATCTCCAGGATCGCGGTGACCCAAATTAATTTAATCACATATTTTGGCCATTTCTCATGGTACGGAATGAACATATAGTTAAATTCTTCGAATAAGTTTAATTTTAATATAAAATTGACGTTTAAAACGATTGAGAAAAAAATAAATTATTAGAAAATTTTCAATATTGTATGTGTTTTATGAATAACCAATTTAAATTAATTTCGTAAATATTTGATAGGGAAAAATAAAACTAAGGCATAAAATAAAATAAATAAACTTCTTGAAAAATTAACACAAATCTAAAACATATAAAGAATTAATACGATCTGCGTTTAAGTTGAAGAGCACTAAAAGAAATTATAAATGGCAATAAACAAACGGAAAATTTGCACTGGCGGAGGCGCAAAGCACAAAGCCTAATCCACTTTTTGAATTTTGTGACGAAAATGCATCAAGTAAATTAAAATACAAAATCTTTGCTTCAAAATTATTTATTACTTTGAAAATTTATCGCCGGTGCGAGAAAATAACAGATTTAGATGTAAGATTAAGATTTAATTTAAGCAAAATAAAAATATTTGGCAAAAAATATTATAATAATTAAAATTATTTAATATGGGCTTTTTAATAGTAAGTACATTTTTTTCTTTCGGTATTTAATATCTTTTTAGACAATTATTTATCATTTTTAAAATAAAAATGAATAAACCAAAAAGAAACATTCGATTTAAAAACTCTAAAATGTGAAATAAAAGTTCCAACATTTGCTCGCAAACCAATAATCAAAGCATAGAAATACTAGGAAAGAATGTATTTACATATTTTTGTCAGTAATATTTATAAAACCTTTTTTTTATAGTACATATAATTGAGGAAAGCAATTCATAATTTAACGCATTCGAATTTTTCATAATTATCCAAAAACGTACATTCACGAATGTGGGCACATTGCTATGTATTGGTTCAAGAATTGAAACAATGAAACACTAAAAAATAATTTATATTTTAATGATTTAACTTCCTGGACTTTCTGAATTAAAAAAATAATAGAGGATAAAATAAAAATATTATATTATAAAGTTAAATAAAATTAATACTTTTGAACAAGTTTTTTATTTTGCATTAATTTGGGTCAAATTTTAGCTAATGCCTAAATACATCTCGGCGTTTTTCCACTAAATCTGCTCCACAGCTAAGCATTGTAGCAAATAAATTTAATTATTATTTAATATTATTTGCTAAATAATTAATCATAACTTAGCTTAAACTTAATAAAAATTTATCCATGTTGGTATTAGAATGTAGACCTAATCTCTATTACGTATCTAATTTTTAAAAATTAAAAAAAAAGATTTGACCAAAAACTTCCAAAAAATATAGTCGCAACAATTTTGAAACTAACTTTTTTTTTTTTGAAATTCTTTAAAATTTTTGAAATTTAACAGAATAATAGAGAACTCTTTGGGCTATTGAATTAAATATAAATAAAATTAAAATTGGTTGTTATAAAAAAAGTTATGAAAGAATTAATAGTGTTATATTTTATGGTCTTCAAAAATTGTAAGGTCGTATTTTAAAGCTTTCAAAAATTATATAATTTAATTATTAATCATCAAAAGACTTCTTAATTTATTATGAATTAAATAATTATCCCTATTAACGAATTGAAAATAAAAATTGTATTTATTAAATGAAAGCATATTTTTATAAAATAAATATTTAATTTTTCAAAAATATCAATAACCGGATGCGTATTTAAAATTGCTTCAAAGTTATAGTTTAAAATTGTTATTAATTCCAAATAGCAAAATATTAAACTTAATTTTTAGAAAGCTAAAAACAGAGCATGACGAGTGAAGCAGTCCATGTTTCTGAAAGATAAAAATTCGTAAGATTTTCATTTTAACAATACTTAATAAAAGACAACAAAAGATCGAAAACATTGAAAATATTTACACCTATACTTACATACTTAATAATAGACTTAAGATACATGTGAAAAAATGGTAATAGATTTAAAATTATAAACTGTAAGTTAAAAAATTGATAAATAAAAGTAAAAGAAAAATTAAAATAATAACTATGAAACTTTTAAACGTAAAATTTACTTATCACAATACACAAAAATTTGAGAAATAATACAGTTACCAGAAGTTTGCAATCTTTTTGATCCGTTAAATGAAATAAATTCCCAAAGTCAAAACTTCTTTAAAAAGTAAAATATATTAGTATAAAACTTTAAGTGTTTTTCGCTTACGATAGTTTGCGTATCTATTAGGAAATAAAAACTGTATGATTATAAATATTATTAGTAATTTAAAAAATAAATAAAATTATAAAAATTAAAAAAATAATACAAATATATAAAGTCGAGTTAAAAAATCAAAGCACCAAAGTTCAAATGAAATAAATATTCATAGAGACATTATCAACATTTTTTACAATATTATAAATAAAAAATTAAAAATTAAATTAATTTAAATATTTAATTAACAATAAATTCAACAATATGTAAGTTTTGCCTACGGGATGAAAAATATTTTATCATAATATGTTATGCATAAAAAATAATATGACAATTCCCAATAGATAATCTGCGGACATGAATGTTCGCATATAGTCAAGAAAGATCAATAAAAGCATTATAATAAAGCTATATAATTTAAAATAATTGAAAAAGCTTATTCTTTAATAATAGTTAAAATTAGAAATAACTTGAAAAACATAAATGTTTTTATGTAAGTTTATTATAGAAATTAAAAAAAAATAATGAAATTTTTAAATTTAGCAAATTACAGTTAATTTTATGCAAAAATCATAATTATTAATTCCGCCCGGGTGGAGACAACTTAAGTCATCGATCACTGCTCACTTATTTACTTATAGATGCAAAAACCAAAAACTAATAATTAGCATGGAAAATCATACTCAATTTAAAATTTTATATAAACATAGCCTGAAATATTAATTATATATCACAAATAGAGAATAAAAAAGCAAAATAGTGAATAAATTATATTAATAAAACATGGATAAAAAAAAAGATTTACTGCAAATGGAGGGCCAATAACCTTATTCAATTTTTCATTTTTTAAAATGATGATTAGATTCTAAATTTTAATGTTCAAGCAAAATGTAAAAAAAAATTTAAATTAGTTCTATAATTAACAAAAAGTATTCCTTGTTCAGGTATTTAAACAAAATAATTTAAAAAAATATTTAAAATTGCTAAATACCCCATTATTTCAAATGAATTATAATTAATTTAAAAAAAGAATCAAGAACAAACAAAGAAATAAAGTTATAAAAGGACAAATACTAAACAAAAATTTATAGATATAATTGAATAAAAATAATTTAAAAATTTTAAATTTAAAAGATGAACGAACTTTAAATTAAAGATTTGGTTTTCATATCAACAGTGAATGAGAATAATATGTCATATTAAATATACTTAGGGTGTAACTTAAGTTCTGTCGGCCTTCATTTATTTGAGAAAATTTATTTTTTTAATTTTAACAAAACATAAGCATGATTCAAAATAATAATTATTATTATCGATAATATGTTACCATTATTCAGGCATGAGATCAATCCCAATGGAAAAGTATTTAAGGAGTTAGAGTTGATAAAGTAAAAATGGTCATTTTCGAGGTCCGTATTTTTGATGGCTGATTTAAAGAAAATGAAAATAGATACAGACACAGAGAAAACGTGAGTAAATAGAGCAAAGTTAGGACTATAAAAATATAATAAAGAAGAATTTTAATACCTAAGTAAATAAGTGAGCAGTGATCGATGACTTAAGTTGTCTCCACCCGGGCGGAATTAATAATTATGATTTTTGCATAAAATTAACTGTAATTTGCTAAATTTAAAAATTTCATTATTTTTTTTAATTTCTATAATAAACTTACATAAAAACATTTATGTTTTTCAAGTTATTTCTAATTTTAACTATTATTAAAGAATAAGCTTTTTCAATTATTTTAAATTATATAGCTTTATTATAATGCTTTTATTGATCTTTCTTGACTATATGCGAACATTCATGTCCGCAGATTATCTATTGGGAATTGTCATATTATTTTTTATGCATAACATATTATGATAAAATATTTTTCATCCCGTAGGCAAAACTTACATATTGTTGAATTTATTGTTAATTAAATATTTAAATTAATTTAATTTTTAATTTTTTATTTATAATATTGTAAAAAATGTTGATAATGTCTCTATGAATATTTATTTCATTTGAACTTTGGTGCTTTGATTTTTTAACTCGACTTTATATATTTGTATTATTTTTTTAATTTTTATAATTTTATTTATTTTTTAAATTACTAATAATATTTATAATCATACAGTTTTTATTTCAAAAGACATATTAATTTTACAAACAGAAATCCTAAAGTTAGCAAAATATTTGGGTTTTTTATTCAAGAAACTAGTTGTTATGGATTAAAAAAATAATTAAAATTAAAAATAATTCAAAATAGCAATAAAACAAATTCAAATAATTATTTGCAACATAAATTTATAATAATTCTCAAAATATCAATTATGCAATTTATCTATTATAGTATATAATCGATTTTATTATTTTGTTTAGATAATCAATTTACTAATTATTTTTAAATATTTAATTCATAAAACATTATTTTTTTTACAATTCCAATATTATTCCCAAACAAACTATATCCAAAATTACATAAAAAAAATTTAATAATCACTTAAATACTTTTAAAAACAATAAAATTCAGCGACAACGAGGCAACAAAAAAATTTTAAACCAGTTATAAAACATCGTTTTTACAGTCAAATCTTTTTTCAAAAGAAATGTGTGATTGTAATGTTTTTTGGCAGTTTTATGGGAATTGAATTAAAATTTAAAGTTTTGAAAAATAAATATTTAATTTTTTGGTCGGGATATATTAAAAATTAAATCCAAATTTAATTAATAAAATTTGAGAATTATGTTGAATTAAAATTTTATATTATTTAAAAAAAATTAAACTATTTTTTGATTCAAATGACCGACAAAAGGCAAAATATTTGAACAAATAATTGAATTAATTTATTGCTTGAGATGATTCTTAGCGTCTTCATCTAGCTATATATTTAATTTATATTACTATAGACCGAAATACTCTAACATGCACTTTATTAGCCAAAATATAATTTTCGCTATTATTGGATAAAATAACTTGTATTAAAATTAAAATATTTTTTTAATTAAATAATATACAAAATACACGAAAAATTTAAATATTTTAATCAAACGAAATTGTATCAAATATTGATAGAACAAAAATTTATGTATGGGAGAATTTAGTAATGATTGCCGTATTACTAGTTTTAGCCGAGTAGATTTGTAAGTAAAAAATATAGAATCAAAATGAAACTTTCTAACCAAAAAAAAATTAATAAAAAAGTAAGAAAAAGGTAAGAAAATTTATTTATTCAATAAAACTATTATAAAATTAAATACATTTGACATACGAAAATGTTGTCTTTCAATTGTGTAACATCGGCAGTACCAACAAACACTTCACTACCAACAGCTAAAATTATAAATAAATTATTAAAAATGGCTATGATAAAGTTAACCAAAATTTAAAAATATTTTTAGTATAGATAAACCAATTAATTAAAGAGGAGTGTCGGAAAAGAAAATTGCGAAGATCGCAGGGGATAATATTTATTGGAAAAAATTAGAAATAAATCAATTTTTTTTTAAATAGCCCACTAACTGCTAATTAAATCATTATCCATTTTAACTAATGTGTTCAAATGTGACTAAATTTTCTAATCTTTTTCGTTAACATCAAACAAAATAATTCGCAATATCTACAAAAATATTTTAATTAAATTTTTGCAATATCAAACGAGAACTACTATGTTGAAAAATCCTTTGTTGCAAAAATTCCAGCGCTTGGCGTCGAGAATTTCCGGGACCAAAATACTAAGGAAAATATGGATACCAATTCTTTAAAATAATGAAATTTTAGAAAGTACAAAAATATTATTGAAAAAGCTATAAACAGATAGATTTTTTTGAACATACATTTCCCAATCAATTGCAATAAGCGCACGAAAGTGCATAGATATTAAAAAGATTAGTTACATGAAAAAATATATACTATATATAATAAATGAAAAATCAGCTGTAGATGAAACAAAACAAAACTAATATAGAAATTTACACCCCTAAGAATAATGGATGAATTACCCTAAAATTTTCAAAATTTGTTTCAGATTTTGACCATCCTTGCTAGACTGCTAAAAATAAATGTGGCTCGAAGCAAAACATTAAAAAGGATTAAAATTAGTTGTCAAGAGAAGAGAACGTGAAATTAAAAATGTTTTTTTACAATAAATCAAAATTAGAGTTTAATACTTATTTAGAAAATAAATTATTTTAAAATAATAAATGATGAGTAAGCAATTGAAGAATTTTAAAAATAAAAAAATATGAATTTAACCATAATCAAAAAAGATATGAATTTAGTCATAATCAGAAAGATGGTACTCCGAACATTGGAAAATCATTTGAAATAACCAAGTGAAAAGATTAAAATTATAAAAATAACCAGCCGAGGAAGCAGCCAATGAAACAGCCCAATCTTTGTAAAATTTAATTGATTCATTTCGAAATTTTTATTGATTAAAGTATTTTCCTAATTTAAAACTTGTCATAATCTAACAGAAAAACATTTCTTGAATAAAATACTTTTATAACTAATATTTTTCTGCTTTTCAATAATAATTATCGCATTTACTTTGACGAGCCTATTTTGTCAAATTTTTTGGCTAAATTTTGTAAATAAAGGAATCGAAAGTTAATCCATATTTTAAAGGAAAACAATTTATCACACATGAAAAAGACAAACATATCCCAAAATATTTATTTAAAAATTAATAATTTTTTCAATGAAATAAACACAAAATAAGCTTTAATTTAATGAATAGAGAAGTTCATTTAATGCAAAAATAATAAAATTCATTCACTGATGGGACTGCCAAAGTTCATTTAATGAATGAAGCCAAGAAATTCTATAGATAAAAATTAAAATTTTAAAACATAAAGACCACAGGAAATTATGATATAAATAATTAAAAAATGAAATATCGACTCGAAATTATGATATAGTTATTTATTAATTAAATATTGTTAATCAAACGAAGAGGCATTAAAAATAGTAAATGAAATAAGAAAAAACAAATCTCAAAGATACCAACTTAAACAATTTTTTTTTTTAAATATGCAAACAACAATAAAAATAAATGATTTTTTAAAATTTCTTAATCATCCAAATCTATAAAAAATTAATCAAACAAAATGAAAAACTCGGTCCATAAAATGAGAGCAAAAGTTATAATTAATAACTATAATGTTCATCGATAGTTTAAAATATAAAAATCAATATTTATCATTTTATTTATAAACATGCATATATTCAAACAAAATAGACAATTAGTTCGTATTTCATATTTCAGATTTTATTTTTCAATTCGCAAATAACGTTACATTAGAAAAAATCTGTTAACAAATCCCAACAAATTTTTAAAATTTCCCTCGGAGCTACGAAACATTAAATCAGGGATTTATATTCAATTTTGACAGACTACCATGAAAATCTGAGATAGAGAGATTAGTCCCAGTATTCAGTTTTAATATAGTCAAAACCAAATAGAGGAATATACTCCGTAAAATTATAATTTACTTTTCTTAAACAATTTGAGGAAGAAAAAAGACTAATAATTTATTAAAAATACAATTATTTTAATTTCGATATCTGTTAAACATTTAGTTTTCTCAAATAAACTTTTTTTAATTAAAAAAAGATATAATATAAATTAAAGTGGTTAAGATTATTTATAAGTTTGAGATCAGTTCCAAAAATTCAATGGCCACATTAATATTTAAAATGTTAAATTCGTTAAACTACAAAAGACCACCGAGTAAATAGTAAAATAATAATAAACATCATAATAAATACTCATAGTATGTTTTATTTAATCTTAATGGGTGTTACTTTGCAAATCTAAATTAATATAATTTCCTTTAAATCAGCCCGAGAATCCAATTAAAATATCATAGATTATAAAGATAGCTTATTCCGTACTTTAAAAATTGATTGCTAAAAATAACACTTTATAAAAATAATTTCTTATTTAAGATCCTAGTGATCTACATTAAAATAATGATTCTTTCACAAATCTGCAATAATTTTATTAAAATTTTTATATAAAATTGAAAATATCTGTGAAACAATTTTCGATAATCTAAATGTTATAAATCAGGTCTAATTACCAAAGTTGGAGGTCAGCGAGAAAAAAAGAGATTTTTTTTGGAACATTGAAATCTCAGTCGGAATTTATAGAATAATAAATAATTATTTTCAATAATACAAATTTCATTTATAAAGCTCTCATCACTTTGTGGCTTAAACAAACAAAAAAAAAACAATTTAAAATAGTTATTAATTTACTATGCATAAAAATAAGTTTTTGATTTACAAACCAACTTGGCTTATTGATTTTATCATAGTTCAAAGCAAAAACCGAGTTACCAGGCACAAAAAATGAAATTCAAAATTCTGGATTCCACTAAACTAAATACAAATATCTGATTTTAAAAAGGTGAAACTAAATTATTCGTCCGTAAAATGCTTTAATATATAAAATAATTCTTTAGGTTATTGTCCAGCCTATTCGCGATGCTGAACAAGCGAAGCACATGAATATCGCAGTTACGAAAGGATGCGTTATTTATGGAGAAGGGAAAGGGAAAAGCTATTAATTAAGCCTTATTAAATGTATTTAAATTAAAAATAATTTGCTTTACTTTATAAATTCAGAAAACCAATTATTCTGGAATTAAAACCTTAATATAAATTCGATTTTTATACAGATAAAATTTCATAAAAAGTTGATATATAAATATTATGGCAATATTTCTTTTTTAATTAGCATTGTCAAAAATTAAAATTTTTTTATATACATATTTGTATGGATAAATAACTAATTCTAAATTTGATATGGGAATATTCAAATATAAAATAACAAAAAAAAAAAAGAAAAAATTGAATAAAATAAACAAAATTATTAAAATAAATTTTATAAATATAAAACCGAATACATTTAGTTATTAAATAAAAATAATAAATACAAAATATAATAGTATATAATGATAATTTATTTTAATCAAATTTAAAGTAGGATATTAAAATTTCAACATCACGCTGATAGCAATTATTCACTATTAAAATGTTTAATTATACAACTTCGCCAATACGAGAGTAAAAAAAATATTCCAATTTGAACATAAATGTATAACTGATAATATAATTATATTAATTTAAAAATCTACAAATACAAAAAAGTAAAACAAGTTTTATAAAAAAGAAAATATAGTCAATAATTAAAAAATTACTTACATAGTCTTTCATAATAATAAGATTTTTTTACAATATAAATTCGGATTGGAAATAAATAAACAAAAACTTACTTTTAATATAAATATTTAAAAACAATTACAGTGCCTTTATTAACAAATAAATGGACAATAGATAATTACCAAAGAGAAAATTGACGTTGAAAGTTATCCGGAATAGCCGAGAATGATCCTTTAGGGAGGAAAATTTGTGGAAAACTTTTTCCGCGTATTATAAACATTGATTTATATTAAAAAATTTTCCTTTAAACTAAAATCAAACAAATTTGTTAAAGAATTCCGTTAAAGTTTAAAAATATTATATTAGAAAATTCTAAATGATTTTCTATAAATAAAAATTTATATAACAATATTTAATATAATAAAAATTTAGAAAAATAAAAAGATTAAAATAAGATTAAATAAATTTTAAATAAATAAAAGTGTTCCAAAAATAGTTCATAGATAACTGGATTCAAATGAAATAAAATCTAACAAAAAAAATTTTGTATTCAGATATTTATAAAAACATTCCATAAAATGAGAATCTTCAAATGCGGGGACACAATTACTGCAAAGCATTCGATTTGAACTGAATTAAATAAGTAAGGAGAGAGATTTAAAGAAATATTCTCAAACATTATTTAACTCGATTACTTTATGTGTAATAAATTAATAGAAGCATATATCATATATTAAAATAATTAAATAAATGATCATACGCATAAAAAAAATATTATATTACGTAAGAAAATATTTGATCTTATTGCTAGCAAAAGATTCTTTTCAATTTAAAATTATTTAATCAACATATTTCTTTAAATGAAACCACATGAAAATAATTAATTGCTCAATTAAAAATAAAATAAAAGGAAAATAATAAATAAATATGAATTTTTATACATAAACCAAGCACAAATAATTTATAAACATACAAATTATTTAAAAGTTTTAATGAAATTTATCTTTGAGCAAATAATAATGATTATTATAACCTGATCGTTTTTTCATACGGATCAATAAGATTTTAGGGTCAAAAATAAGAACATTTTGCAAAATTGAATCAAAACAATTATTTTTATATTTATTCGATCAAAAATGTTTTAAATATTATTTTTTTTTCATCTCTCATTATCTATTTTAACAATTTTAAGGAGGAAATAAGCAAATTGTAAATTTCAGTGCATTCGGGATCAAAAAATCAGATTTTTACAATTTTTAGTGGCGCATTTTTCCAAAAAAACTTTGGGGGATTGGGCGAGAGAGAAAGGTCCGGCGGTGCCAATAGGAGCCGGGAAAAATTTTTGAAAATTTAATGCAATTTGTTAACAAGTTCTGAAAGCTCTTAACGCGCCATGTACTAAAGGATGCCAGTGGGCTAGGGGGCTGCTTTTTTAAAAAAGATTGCCGAGCTCATGCTCTTCAATATTGTCCGTTGGGCTTTTTTGAGGGTCAATACTTTTTTTTGAGAAAATTTTACTTTTTTGAAATTTGTCAAAATTTTTTTGACTAGTGAATCCGGAAGTCCGGCACTATTGCACTAACAGATAGAACTCGGAGAGAGGAATAATTAAAAAAATTTTAGGTCCCTAGCTCAAAGTTAAGTTGGTCATTTGTCCGGACAAATGGTCGAAAATTTAATTTTTTTTTTTGCGAGTGGTGTCTGATTTTTTCGGCCATAGCGGCATTCAATTCGGTTTAAGATTTAAATTACAGTTTTTTTTTAAAACATTAAAATTATATTTAATTTTCTTGTGTGTTTTTTCTTGGTGAAACATTCGCTCACTCATGGACGGCAGTATATACAGTCTTCCTTCGGTTCGAAAAATTAATTATATTTATTTAAGCTCATTAGCTCTATTTTTAGAGACCATGTACATGATAAAAAATATTCATAATTTAAAGAAAACTTTGTTTTAATTTCTAAGATAAATTTTCTTTCGGTTATATTTTCAATTTTACTTATCTGGAATACCTCCTTCCTTTAATTTGTTTTTTTTTTGATAATAAATAATATTTACTCATTTTTTTTTAGATTTTTTAGTCTAATGAAACTTTTTTTCTTAATTTTTTTTCTTAAATATATTTTTTTGCAAATGATATATTTATTCCTTATTTTTTTGGTTGGTGAAATAAAATTATCTATTTTAAAATAAGCCTCATGTTAATTTTTTTACCGCGACAAAAAGGAAACGATGTTTAATAAAGTTTCCTATTTTTAAGTAATGCAGAATATTTTTTATTTAATTACTAAGCTTCTTCTGTTTTGGAGTATAGGTATAATAAGTTAGATCATCAATTTTTCTATAAAAATATTTTGTTTGAATGTTTTTAATTTTATTTTCAGTGACTAATAATTTTTAATTAGGTTATATTTTAAAAATTACCAAATTGTAAATAAATGAATATTTTTAAACTTAGCATATATCAATAAATGCTTTTAAAATACATTCACTTTCGTTTATGATAATAAAAAGGCAAATTTTGCTATAGATTTATAAATCGATTTAACTCTAGACCAGGTATTTTCTGAATTTCTCATTCAGTTGTTCAGACTGCTTGAAGAGCTTTTTTCTTTTTTTTTGCCAATTTGTATTATTTTATGTTAAATTATTATTATTTTATATCCTAGCCGATGAATTCTCTGTTATTTTGAAGAAAAATTAATTATTTTCCTTTTTAGATTTTTACAGTATGATTAGACGTTATTTATATTTTTACTACCATATATAAACAAAATTATTTAATATAAATTCTTTTAAATTAAATAGATTTTTTAATTTAAACATTTTAGTCTTAATGTTTTACAGAAATTTTTGATTAAAATAACCGCTGTGCTTATTTTAATAAAATATTTTTAAGCAGATTACTTTCAAAATGAATATTATCATAATAAATAAAGATTTTTTGATTAATATTTTATATAAAAAGCTTTTTCTTATCAGCTTTTATAATTATCTTTTAATAAATCAACATTTTTCTTGTCTTCCATGACGACATGTAATCATATTAATCAATTGCTTCAAGTACGGAAACATTTTTAATCGTTTTGTTAATGGAGGATATGTGAAATCCAAGTCTCAGACTTTGACTAAACTTTATAATTTTTTTATCTCAACTTAAGTTAGGAAATAATGCATTTTGCTCTTGACTGCAAATTTTTAATGGCGAATTAAATAATTAATTTTATTATGTTAATATTAATAATCTTTCGTCGTGAATGTGAGTATTTTCGGTAGTTAATAAATGACAAATGAATGAGAATTTTGCTTTATTATAATTTTAATTTTAATATTTAACAACACATTCATTAATATTTTTTAGATTATTAATAAACAAATTTGACCTTTTAAAGAAATTTATTTAAAATATTAATGCTATTATTTTCTTTACATTCAATCCATTAGATAAAGCTAGCAAAAAATTGCAATTCGTAGATTAAATTTAACAATTCATTCACATAAATTTTATTTTAATTAAAGACGAAAAATTCTTTTATAATTTAATATTTTTTCATGTAAAAAATAATCTTGTCTTCTCCGAGGCTTATATTGCTATTTGGATATAATTTCTTAAAGTTAAACGATACTGAATTTAAAATGCGTTTTTATGAGAACTTATTTATAAATTTAAATTAAATACTTTCTTTAATTGTATTAATAATTTTTAATTTTCCCTTTTTAATTTAATGATGCGAAACCATAATTAAAAATATTTGTTTAAATAATTCATATTTTTAATCTTAAAAAAATTTGATTAATTTTAATAATTTATTTTATAGTTATTATGCATTATTTTTACACATTCTTTGATAAAGTAATTATTTTTAAATTGTTTAAATATAACTAATTTTTGCTTACAATTTATTAATTGCTGGAGATTAAATTATGTAATATTTTTTCAAAAATCATATTCAACTAAAAACCAATTTACTTTTTTTGCTCATTTTCATTAAAAACAGTAAGAATGTGAATTTGAATTTTAAATTAATTATTTTATGAATTTTATTAAGGAGATTAATTTTTCATAAAAAATTTTTTGTGTTTGTTTGGATTTTTTAATCATGATTAAATTTGGATTTAAAAAAATTATAAAACTCATCATATCACCATAGCTTTTGTATATTGATGTTGCATGAGTTGCATTACAAAACAAATATTTTATATTTATTTTTTAATTTTTATTTTTCAGTAAACTTTTAATTTTATTAAATTTTATTCTAATTATTTTCATTATTGTTTAAAGCAGGCTTTAATTTTAAGAAACACCATAAATAATCAACTATTTAAAGCAATAAGATGGAATAGTTTTTAAACTTATTAATTTCATAATTTATGTTATATGTATTAAATTGTCGATTGTAAAAATTATTTACAAAAGTTTTACCATAGTCATTTATTTCTTGATCATATTTTTTGGTTAAATGTTTAGCTATAGCTAATATTTTTAATCGCATGAATCAGCGGCGTCTTGTCGTACATGTCAGTAAGGTTTATATTGACCCCAGCAGGTGACAACAGACAAATGAATTTCATCACACTCCGGAATGATTTATACAATTTAATTTTATAAATTCACATTTCTTAAATTCTTTGATTTATTTATTGAGGTCCACTACATTATGAAATTTCGAGTGCATTCTTTAGAGTTGTCATTTATAAATTAGATTCTTACTTTCATTAATTTACTGAAGTTTGTTTTTTATCATAAAGTAACTCTTTCATTTTTGATTTTCCTGTATTATAATATATATACTCTTTGTAAATTCAATTGTCATTTAGCGCAATAATTAAAATAAATTGTCTTTAATACTTTAAATTCTTCAAGTATTATTTTACTAAATGAAGGAGATTAAGTTAAATTAAGGATTTAAATTATAAAAGCATAATTTTTAATTAGTTTTTAACATTTTATTTTTGTATTTATAAAATTTTTATTAAAAATATTTGTATCAATAAATGATATTTTTTGTTCTAATAAATTAAAATAATTTTGAAAATGCAATAATTACTATAGTTTTTTACTGTTTAAAATTTATTTTTAGTGCTTGTTTGCCGGTAGGCGAAGCTGGGAAAAATTTTGAAAGTTTGAGTCCTATTTATTAGTGGTTGGCCAGTTCACAAAAAGTGCAAAATCAAATATGTGATTTTTCCTACAATTTTTTATTAATTTTTAAATTATCTACTGCTTAAATACATTTTAAATTGTTGGAATTCGAATAAAAAATAATTAAAATTTTTCTATAATTAAATAAAATTATTAGCCAAATTAATTTTAATTTTTGTTAATATTTTAAAGTCGAATTACAATTAACTAAAATTAATGATGAATTCAAATTATATAAAAAATGGAAATATTTATAAAGAAATGTATCCGCTTCAACTCAAGCTAAATTTCTTGGACCTAGGTCTTTAGGCTTTATTTTGTAAGATTTATAAGCACCATTTAATCTTCAAAGTTTTAAAAATTCAAAGTAATCTGGCTATAATTTTATTTTACGTAAATTTTATATTCTCGTATTCGAAATTCAACATAACTTTTAGAACAATGTGTATTTAAGGATTGATTTTATTAAATTTAACATATTTAAAAAAAAATTGATAAAAAATCATAGAAAAAATCAATAATTTGCTCAAATTGCAAAGTTTTCAAATTTATTTATAAATTTATACAAAAATAACTTTGATCAACAACAAATATTTTTAATAGGTTCATTTTATGCATCCACTTTTTAAGAAATTTTCCATCCTTTGTTTTTTTTCAAATTTAAAAAATTTGTCTTTGCTTCTGTCTGGCAAAAAATCCTATAAAGCCGCCATGACATTTTTGTGCCGATAAGCACATGAGTAGTGTATAAAAGGCTTGACGAAGCCGCACAAAACAGAGGCACTGAAAAGTCGAGCCAAGAAGATCTCCATCAGTCGGTGAGGCATCTTTTGTGAATTCTTTGTGACTGATGAGTGCTCGGTTCAGAGTCAAAATGAAGTTCCTTTTTTTCGGCAAAATGGTCTACAACTCAGTCGCAACAAAAATAAAAATAATAAGACACGCCTAATGACTACGTGACTTATTTTAAAATGTTAAATCCGCTAAAAGAAAAAAATTCACTGCCGCATTTTCCAAGAGCTGAAAAAAGAAAATTTATGAAAAATTAAGTCAATAAATTTACTTTATAAAAGAATATTCGATAATACCAAGAGTAAGTGAACATTTTTTAACATGACTAAACGAATTCAACAGTTGTAAACAGAACATATACAAAACATAAATTATTTCTTTGTCATTAAAATTTTAATGGCGCTTGTTTGTTTATGATTGAAATAAACAATAAAAGAACCCTAAAACCAAACTTTTTCAAAGTCAGTCTAATATTATAATTTAAACTTAAAGTAAATTAAATAGTATTATGTATTTTAATAAAATATAAATTATCTCTATTCAGTTTTAGTGAAATTTTTGAAGAAATTTATAATTATTAATTATTTTAAAAATTTATTGTATAAATTAAAAAATAAATAAAATTAGTAAATTATTTATTTTTGGATATTTATAAAATAAAATAAATAAATTTACCTTTTCCCATGTAAAACATATAAAAGAGTATATCAGATAATGCTCTGATTAAAATTTTTATAAATTTTTATTTATAAGCTTTAACGTTCGTTAAAATAAATATTTTTAAAATTTAATCTACACCAAAATAAGCATCTTCTCAATAAATTATTTATTAAAAAAAATTTCGGTCCACAAACTGCATTATTTTGTGTATAACTGTTGCATTAGTTTGTTTTTTTACATGACTTTTGTACCGGAATGCTTAAATATTGGTGCCCTCTCACCAATGTTTTATGTCGAAGTTTGGTGTTTTTTAGTCCATATAATTTATAACACTAATTATGATTGTCAAAAAATTATAGAAATGTAAAATTAAATATCGTAACAAAATAGAATAAAGTTAGTCAATAAAAAAGTTGAGTAACGATTTTGGCATTTTATATTGATATGGTTTTACATTTTTAGTTTTTGAAATCTTTTCTTTTTGCAGCTGGATTATAAAAAGTTGAAATCAAATAAACATTTCTTATTAAGGCAAAATAAATTGAAATTCTTTTAATGTAAATATTTTAGTTATTGCGCGATTGGATTAAATTATTTTGAAGTACTTTTTTTCGAATCCTCCAAATCTAGCCCAATTAAAAACATAGCTAAACTCACACAGTATTAAGAATATAATATAATCATTTTTTGTTTAGTCATGCGATTGATTATTTGTAGAATATTATTATCGAGGTATTTTTACAAAACTTCGGTCATTTAAAAAAATATCGCTCGGTAATTTTATTCAAATATAAATTAATTTGAAATTTTGAAAATTTTATTATTCCGTATTATACTTTTAATATGATATGAAAGAAATTTCACATGACTTCGCTGATTTATTCCGTAATTATAATGTTTCATTAAAACATTTTCCAAATTCGACAAGTTTTTTTTTGTTGTAAAATTGCCGAGGTTTTTTAGGGTTTTGCTTCATATTTTGAGTTTTTTCAATTATATAAAATTAGTTCGTGACTTTTTAGCAATTGCGCAACAACTTTTGGAAGGACATTTTCCCTTTTTTGACCGCCCTCAACTCGGACTCAAACTGTCACTGATTTCGCCCCTTTTCCGATGTGCTGGTGGACAAATTTCAATGGCATAAGCGGATTGATGCTGTAAGTTTTACATTTTTTTTTCAAAAAGACAGTGACTTAATTCGTGTATGAAAAATTGTAAACTGCTTTGCGAGGCTAAATTTAATCTAAAATTATTTTAATACAATAATATTTATTTATACATGACCGTATTAATGGTTACATTTTAATTGATTTGTGTTCCTTTATTTCTTTTTAAATATTCGTCGATTTTAAAATATTTTAGTATCCTTGAAAATTGTTTTTATAATAAACTAATAATCAATATTAAAAATTTCTTTCAATTAATTTATTCATTATCATATTTTTTTTAATATTTACTTGCATTAATTATATAATTATTATTTTTTAAATTGAAATTTTTATTTTTTTTGTTTATCTTTTATATTTCTGTTTTGTATAAAGTATAAACTCGGTTAAAAATAATAGTTTTTATAAAAATATATCTAAACATTTTAATTAATTTATTTTTCTTATTTGGGCATTGTTATTCGCTTTAATTTTATTTAAATTTACCTTTAAATTATACCAAGAATGATTACTTCAACTTATGCAATTCCTTTTTATCTTTTTTTTCATTTTCCCATTTTCCAATTTCATTGTTTCATTTTTTGTTATTCGCTTTTATTTTCAATGTTTATATTTTTAATATTTTTGCTATGATTTTTAAAAACTAAGCATTATTTTCTTGCTCCAAGGGAATTATGTTACAATCATTTTGCTGCAGGGTATTTTGCTTGATGCATATTAATTTATTCTGAATTGTTTCAAGAATAAAATTATTTATAAATAACTTTTTAAATTATTTTTCAGTCGTTTTTTCCAGTTATTCAAATTTTTTACTTGTTCCATGCCGTGGGACAAAATTTCTGTTTGATTCGCAATATTAGTTATTATCGAATTTTGCATTTATTTTATATTAATATGTAATTTTTTATTTCTTAAGTTAAAAAGAATTGTTTTCTTAATACGTATTTTATTTTTGTATATTTGGCATTTTAACTTTATCAATATTAAAAAATTTTTAATTAATTAATTTATTAGTATTTTTTTATTTTTTTAATATTACTATCTACAAGTCAAATCACGCAAATTGGTTAATACAGTTCACTAAATTTCGTAAATGTCTTTTTATTTTCATAATTCTAAAAATTTTTCATAAAATTCTTAACCATGATGCATACTGTGTCTTTACTTGGGTATTGTGCTAGTTTTTCTTTTGAAATTAGTTAATTTTTTGGTGTGCTTTTGGTATAATGCTTGAGATAAATAAGTTTATCATTTCTGCACTATTATTTAACTTTTACATTGAATAGTGTGAAATTCTTTAATTTTTATATAATTGGTAGAATTTTATGTAATATACTGGATTAAAAAAGTCTTAATATGTATTTTCTTCTGTATATTTGGGATTTTTGTTTAAAATTTTTCCCTTTCATAAATTTATAAATGCTTATTTGTTTCTACTCAATTTCTCTGTGGCATTATAAATTTGGCATAATTCCTTTTATTTTTTGCAGTTGAAATTAGTTAATTTTTTGATGAATTTTTGGATATAAATTAGTGTTAAATATGTTTATTATTTATGCACTATTCTCTGACTTAGGTATTTGAATATAATATTAAACTTACATTTCTTTGTTGATTTTCACATAATTTTCCCACAAATGTTTTGTTAAGAGATATCTTTAGCTGGTAAATATAACCCAAGAAAAATATTTCTTAGTATTAACAATAAAAATTATGAATGAATCTAGTTTATTATAAAATACAAGATATTTACCATTTATGATGTTATAAGTGCGTAGAAATGGTTTTATGCCTCTTATTCGTTTTCAATTCGATCCTTTTGTTGGGGCTTTTTTGGTTTTTTTATTTGATGGCGCTGAGTTCGCTTTATCCAAAAGAATAATTTTGGTAAAACAGTTTTTAATTAGTTAATTAAATAATTTTGGTATTTGTTTAATTGAATAAATTAATTTGTACAAATAGAGTTCGTTAATCAAATTTTAATCAAAGAATTATATGATATGCTCTTTTTTAAGTTTTACATGGGAAAAGAAAAATTTATTTATTATTTTATAAATATCAAAAATAAATCTTGCATAATAACCACCAATAAATGAAACATTTTAAATTTATTTAGCCCTTTTTTAAAATTTCAATTTATGTTTTTCTTCCGTTTATTTTTATTTAAATTCATGATTATAATTATTTATAAAAAATAACGTTCGCATTTAATTTTTTTTTTACATATATTTGTTATTTTTTAAAATTTTTTTTAGTTTATTATGCTCAAGTAGTTTTCCATCATATATCCTGTTTAACAACATAAATTTCTGTTGGTAAATTTTTCTGTAAATAAGTGAAAATTTTTTAATTTAATTAACGAACTTAATTATTTTATTTCAGATTTAGTACATGTAAATGATTTGACCTCGCATTTTTCATTCGTAATAATTCGTTAATTAATTATTCTTGGTATTTGTTTAATTGAATAAATTAATTTGTACAAATAAATTTCGTTAATCAAATTTTAATCAGAGAATTATCTGATATACTCTTTTTTATGTTTTACATGGGAAAAGGAAAATTATTTATTATTTGTAAATATCAAAAATAAATCTTGCATAATAATCACTAATAAATGAAATATTTTAAATTTATTTACAATTAGCTCTTTTTTAATTTCAAGTAATTTTAAAATAGTTTAAAAACTTTCATATAAATCTATCTTAGAAGAAACATAAGGCATACTCTGATTATCATAATAGCAAATGAAAATTTCTAGAATTCCATTTCTCAAACAAAACTAAAATACTGAATTTGAAATTTGAAATTTGGAAATAAATTTTTTTAGGGAATTAGGGGTTAAGTGTCGTCGGCACTGTTCATTTCCTTTAAAGGGATTTTTGGCACTTTGGTTCTCTTACGCAACTTCTTTCCATTTCTCCTTTTTGGGTTTTCTTTCAACAATTCATTTAATTTCCATTTCTGCTTTTTGTTGCCATTTTCTTCTTTTCTAGCTTCCAATTCAATCCACTTTCCAACAAATAGTTATTTAGATAGTGAAAACCGGAAAATTAATAACTTTTTGGTGTTAATATTTTGTGATTCATTTTATTTTAATTAAATTTCTAAATTATTTTATAAAATTTTCTTTTCATCATTTAATAGTGAAAATCTGAAAATTAATAACTTGCTTCCAAATCTGTGAGTACTTCTCCACAATGCCTCCCGCCGTTGGCATTTGGTGACCTATAAATTATTTTGCCATTTTCATTTATTAAAAAAAAAAAAAAATTGTTTGCATAATAATCACTAATAAATGAAACATTTTAAATATATTTAGCCCTTTACATGATTGTTAAATTTCAAGTAATTTTAAAATATTTTAAAACTCGTATGAATCTATCTAGATATTTCTAAAATATTTCATTTTGTTTATTTTTGATATTATTTAGCATTTTTGCACTGCATAATTATGTATTTTTTTAATTCATTTTATTGCTCATTCTATTGTATAAAATGTATCCCGACCCAAATGAAATAAATTTTCGCTGGGATCGTTTTGTTTAACTATTTATTTATGACAATCATAAAATACCGAAAGACAAAAAAATTTTTTGGCCCTTTTATTGAATTATTTGCCATATTTTAAGCCTTTTTGTTCTTTCATATTTCGTATCTTTTAAACTCGGAACTTCTTTATTGTTTTCAGTAATGATAATTTTGATTAGTTTTTTAGTTTTACTTTATTCATTCTTATGGTTATCCTTGTTGTATTTATTTTTTTCCTTTGGCATAACTCATGTATACATATAATTGCAAGTAAATGAAACCTTTTTATATTATATATTTACAGAATTTTCAAGAAATTTGTTATTTAATAATTATTTTTAATTTTTCAAATATATTTCTTAAATTATCGTTTTTTAAAAATATAACCCATATGTTTTAATGTCGAACTTTACTTTTTCCAATAATTTATTTGTTAATTATGTGTATATATATTGTATTTATTAAATGCTTTTGTTAAATTTTCCCCGGTAGTGCTTATTAGCACCGCTATACCCCTAAAACTCTTTATTTTTTTTAATTTGATTCAAAATCGCACTATTTAATTATGTAAAGAAATATTTTTTTTATTTTTTATTTTTTCATTTCTGTTTTACATTGGTGTATTGGTCTCAATTTGGGTATGTGAATGTTTGTTCGAAGCGTTTTTACATACATGCCATTTAATACATTTTGCTAATGGGACTAAATTGACAATGGTGCTCATAGTCTAAATGTTTTGTTTAAATTATAATTATTAATTTTATCAAATTACATTCCACTGGAAAAATGATGGAATATGTATTAAACCGCAAATAGTAATTAATTTCGTTATATTTAGGCGCTTTTAAATGCGCATGGAAGACGCAGTGGGTGGCCCACAGTGTTACACCAATAACCAATACTAATTTTTAATGGTGGCGGTTATATTCCAACAATTCCTCTGAATAAAATTTTGTAGGCTAAAATAAAATTTGCAGGCTAACTATGTACGCTTATGCAATGGTTATTTAGAAGTTTCGAGTCCGGCCCAAAGCCGGGTGCGCCTGTCCTCACACTACAATTTTTGCAAAGTTCAGATGAGCTTTATTTAAAAAACAACATTATGAGCTTATTTTATGCATATGATTATTTTATGTAAATTTTGGTTATATTCTACAATGCATCTAATATTATTTACGCTATCACAATAGGTAAATTTTATATTTTGCCTGTCATAATTATTTTATAGGTAATCGTTAAATTTAATATTCATTAATTCGAAATATTAGTTTATTTCATTCATCATTCATTGAATTTATTAGAGAATGTATTCAAGAATTACCCAATTATTTAAATAAGTAAAACAATTGATAGATTATTTTTAGGTAAGATTTGGTTTTCGTTATTTTATATAATCAGAAGATTGTTATTTTTTAACTCTTCTTGCCTACCAGTGATGCCAACCCGAACCCGAAACCCGAGACCCGAAACCCGAAACCCGAGGTTTTTCTCGACCCGAAACCCGAAACCCGAACCCGAAATTTTTCGAGTGCCCGACCCGAAACCCGAACCCGAAATTTTTCTCAACCCGCGGCATAGGCAAAAAAATATGCACCGGTAAGAATGGGGATCTGGGTGAGAAAAGAGAAGGAAATTGTTGGAGAAGGAGATTTTTGAGAAAAAATAATTCATTTATTTCATTTACGGCATGTGTGCAAATTCAAATGTGGTGTAATGGCTATACCTTTTCCCTTTCTTTATTTTTCGCTCGGGTTCAATTCCCCACTGGTATAGAATATTTTTTACATTTTCTTTACATTATTTCAATTGAAATTAAATTAATAAAAAATATTTAAACTTAAAAATTATTATTTTTTATTTTTTTAAACAGCCTAAAACCGCAAATTTAACCAAAACTTTGATCTTTTTTTGACACATTCTGTAAACAAATCGTATTATAAACTACAAAATTTTTCCAGGCGGCGCCTATCGGCACCGCCGGCCCCCCGGTTCCCCAAAAGTTTTTTGGAAAAACGCCGTAAAAAACGTTTTTAAAGGCAAAAATTTGTCAACTTAAAGCTCAAAAATTTGGCAATTTTTTGGTGAAAATCTGTTACCAAATTTAACTCAAATTTTCAAATTTTTTCCTGGCGGCGCCTATCGGCACCGCCAGTCTTCTTGTTCGAGAAATTTACATTGAAAAAGCGTGACGCAGAAAATTTTTAATGATTTTTCATTCGATAAAAAAATTCTTATCGATTTTGAACATATTATAAAAATTTTTCAATTGACCCAAAACCCGACATTTTTCTCGACCCGAAACCCGATACCCGAAACCCGAAACCCGAAGTTTTTCTCAACCCGAAACCCGAACTCGAAATTTTTCGAGTGCCCGACCCGAAACCCAAACCCGAAATTTTTCTCAACCCGCGGCATCACTGTTGCCTACATGGCCGCATCGCTATAAAATTCGGCTTTGCTTTCGAATACCATTTCGTACAAGATATTCAGCCGGTTATTGATTTATTGATTTTGCTGTCTATTTGCCTCGAAGAAAACTTTTCATCAACATGAGTTTGGGAATTATTTAATTTTTCTTTGTTATAATATCATTAATTAGGTTTAGATTAGAGTTTTTACATTATAGATTAATATTTTTTATTTTTATAATTTAATAGAGAAATTATTTAATAATAAAATAATTACTTCTTTTGATGTTTTTTGGTTTTTGTATTTAAACTAAATATGTTTTATTAATACAACTTATTTAATCCATTAATAGCGTAAATTAACTCTTCGTATAATTCTTTGATTGTTAATAATTTGTATATATAATTTTAATGAATATTTCAAACATGCTTTTTATTTTGATATTTTGGCTAATAACGTGCATTTTAGAGAATTTCAGTTTATAGTAATATAAATTAAAGATATAGCTGATAAAACGCAAAGAAACACTTCAAGCAATAAATTTCTTTATATTTTTATATAAATATTCCTGCTTTTTATATGTTCCCTTTAAAATGAAATTCTTTTTTAATAGTTCTAAATCAAAAATACGAATATTTGTATTGAATATTTCTGTCACCTTTCGAATATTTTTATCATCTTTAATAAAACAAAAAAGAAATTTTATTGTGTGATGTTGTTTATTTTTGGAAAAAATTAATTAATTAAGCGAAATTATTTGTCGATTTTAATATTTAATCAATTTAATTTAGAAGTATTTATTTCGATTTATTTTGTACGATAATATCAAAAAACATTGCTATTTTATTTTTGCAAATTATATAATTTTAAAGGGATTGCATCAAATAATATTAACGTAAGTTTTTGAATAATTTCTCATTAGTTTGCAATTTTGTGAATTGTTTTCTTATTCGACTTATATTTAATTTACACTAAAGATTAAAAGAGCGGAGTAAAAACTGCCCCTTTAACTATTGATGAATTTTTGTAAATATTAAACATAATTGCATGTTTTGTTTTTATAATATATTAAAAATTTCTTTTGAAATAATCAATGTTTCTTTTAAGAGATCAATTTTTATTAAAATTTATTATTTTTTATTAATTGTAAAATTGTGTCCATTAGATTATGAATTAAACTTGAAAATAATTGATATTAGAATGATTTGGAATTTTGTTTCGAGAAATTAACAATATTTAACATTAGAAATTTCGTTAACTCAAATATATGAAATATACACAAAATGAATTTTAAAATATCACAAGAATTTCTCAAAAATTGTGTATAAAAATTTTAAATCTTAAACATTAAATTTTGACACCAAAAGTGAAAGTATTTGAATTAATTGCAAACTAAAATATACATAAAGTTCAATATTTTATGCGGATTTTTTAAAAATTTTGTATTGATTTAAAAAACTAAATATTTATAATAAAACCTAATCCCTGTTTTACTAAATTATATTTATTTTAATTAATTTTAAAATTTGTTCCTTTTTTTGCGTTTGGATATGCGTTGGTTAAAATGAAGTCAAATGCAAAATGACTGTCCAGCGATGCTCAGCAACCAACACATCCAACCAAATGAGGTCGCCATTTCTCATCGGTTAATTGGCGTCACTTTCCAAAGCGACGCCATAAGAACACCTAAGGAACAGTGTTGTTAATGAAAGAGATAAAAATATTGATGAAAGAAAAACAGACGGAAGGAGAAATATAGAGCAGAGAGACAGTGAGACAAAGAGAGAGAGTCAAAGAGAGAGATTGGGACAGAAAATTTTTCATTTATGCACAAAACTTAAAGCATTCACTAAATCCCGTAAATTTCAATTTTGCGGATCCCGCTGAGGGATTTCGACTCAAAATTGCGGGACGAGATCCCGCGGGATTAATTCTGTAAATTCCAAAAAATTGCGGGCCCACGAAGTGAGAGAGAAAGGAGGAAAGAAAGAGAGAGAGAGGCTTAATAAAAATATTTTCCAGTTTTTTTGGATTAAATCAAAGCATTCACTATAACCTGTGCTGCCAGATATGATAATTAGGGCCCGGATTTGTATGGATTTCCATATTTCAGCTCTTTGTCCATATTTCCATATTTATTTTGCGATTTTTCGTCCATCTTATAATGCATATTTTAATTTTTTGTCCATATAAATCCAGGCCCTAATGATAATTTATCCATCATTTTGCTGCGTCCAAGGGATCAATGGTGATTTTTCTTTAAAAACCGCCACCCATGCGCCAGGGGTAGAGCGCGACCGCGATTCGCGGCATTTTTCTCACTTCGTCTCTTTCTCTCTCACTACTTTTTTTCACTCTCTCTTTCTTCTTTTCATTCATCACTAATTTTTCTCTCTTTCTCTGACTCCGATGTTCTTTATGTGTTCGATGTCGTCGCTTTGGAAAGTGACGCCAATTATCCAATCCATTGAGGAAAGGTGAACATCAGGGGCATAAGTATTATATTTTAGAATTTGCATGAATCGATAATTTATGGATTAAGCTAGATTATTTATTTTTGATATTTATATTGTTTAAATTTATACTTTTATAAATGTAATAAAGATAAGTTAAAAATGCATTTATTAAATTCTTTGTGTACATATGCAAAAGAACCTGCAGCGATACTTATTGATTTATTTGTATCAATTTTTTGTGTCTACTTTTTAATATTCATTTTTGAAATCATGTTCATTATAAATATACTGGAGTAAATTAATTTTTTTCGTTAATTTAATTATATTCTCAATAATAAGCATTATTTTTTTGCGCAAAGATTGTGATAACATTCATGGCTAGGCACTGTGTGTTTGCTTGATGCATATTAGATTATTCAGAATTATTTCAAGAATAAAATTATTTTTACACATAACTTTTTTAATTGGTTTTCAGTCGTTGTTTTTTACTGTTTCTAATTTTGCCATAATTTCTTTCTTTTTCCAGTTGCGGTAGTTTTTTCATTTGAAAATCAGTACATTTTTTTGGTGCTCTTTTGGGTGTAATCTTTATAGATAAATGTGTTTATTATTTCTGCACTATTTTCTGACTTTTATTTTGAATGAAATAGGTTATTAATTTTGTTTTTTTACTATTTCGTATTGTTTATAATAATGTGTAGAATTTTTAGTAATATACTGGATTAAAAAAGAATAGTCTTAATCCGTATTTTCTTCTGTATAGTTGGGTTTTTGTTTAAATTTTCCCTTTCATAAATTCATAATATATAAATGATATTTGTTTCTTGTCTATTATTGTTTTGAATATTAGTAGTTATTTGAATTATAATTATTGTAATTCGAATTCATTTTTTAAAATTATGTCGTTGACCAAAATAGAGTTCGATTTAGTACGGGCCAGGCAGTTTTCGTACGAGCACATGTTTTTTGACTATAACTTTTTTTCTATGTCAACCAAATACAACGATCTTGATATCATTCGAGAGCCATTCAGATGCTCTATTAACCTGCAAATTTCAAAGAATTTCGTTAAGTTTTAAAAAAGTTCGAGCCAAAAAACTTGGAAAATCTGTGTATGAATTCTTCTGGCCATAACTTTTTTGAACCTTAACGGACAATTAGGGCTATCGAAGGATACCAACAATGTTGGATTAATTGATAAAGAAAAAAGTTATAGCCAAAAACTTGTGCTCGTACGAAAACGGCCCGTACGAAAACGACCCCGACCCGATTTAGTATGCTGGCGCTTACCGTTTTCAGGCTAATTAAGAAATCCAATTCTATCGAACAACAATACAACTGAGCAAAATAGTGCCAATCAAATATTTTAAGGTCTTTTTCGGAAAAAATTCATAAAAAAATTGTTTCTTTTACACTTACTTTCCGATTTTTTTGTGTCATTCTTAATATTTATGGGGGAGGTCTGCTTGCTAAAATTTCAGCTCATTTTACTCATGGAGGAATTGAAAAAATATTCATGCGGCTATAATTTTAAAAATACTATTAATAAATAATTTATGAAATTCTTTATTGTAATATTTTCTTGTAAAGATGTGTATAGGCCATATGAGATGCCCTAAGTTTTTTTGTTAGATGTCATTGAATTGTTGCTTGGAAATTTTTAAAATAAATTTTAAAATAACTGAAAATGCATTATTATTATTAAATGTTTTATCGCGGACTTATAATTTATTAAATAAATTAGGATTTTATTATTAAAAATTAAACTTTTTTTCATGTTTATTCTCTGGTTATATAATTTCCTGCTATAATGATGGCTTTTAATTCTATTATTTTAGTTAATCAGTTCACTTTCTAAAGATATAAAAAATAATATAGTCTAATTAAATATCATCAAATAATTTATTTTATTTTTTCTAATGATTTATTGAAATTTATTTGAATGAAAGCACAGATCAAAATTTTAAGTCTATTTTATGATTTCCCAAGTGGTCCAAATTTATTATTTTTATACAGACAGTTAGCAAGATATTAAAGAAAGAATATTTTTTTAAATTGAATTCATAGAGATAATTGTCACTCTGCCCGAGAATGCGAAAAGGGCAAAGAAGACATCCATAACAATTGAATAGGCAACACAGAAGTTATATAAAAGCATCTTCCTTCGTTCGAGTGTCAAATTAAGTTTTTTAAATTTTCATTTTAAAATCAAAAATTCAAATATTTATTAATCCCAAATGGTATTATTTAACGATTAATTACTAATTATTATTCTTCTTGTCTGCGTAAGCGTGTCCGCTGATTGAACGTGTGAGGTGCGATGTTCTAATTTTTAATAAAACACATTGATTTTTCTCTTAGTTTTATTAATTTTGATTGATAATTTTGTCTAATATATTTAGACTATATTTTTTCATTCAAATGAAACAATAGCAATGTTTCGAAATATTTTATTTTTTGATTAATAAATTAAATCGTATAATTTTTAACCGTTTTTAATATTTTTTCATTTTATCTATTTAAATTAGAAATTGGGCTCTCAACTACCTAAGTCTTCTTTGCTTTCTTTTTATTCTGCTTTATTTTATTGAAATTTGAGTTTAAACTTTTAATAAATTTTTCTTTTTATACAGTATAATTCCTTTATTATGTCGCTATTTTTTAATAAATTTTTAAATCTTAATTTTCTTAATATTATTTTTTTTTGTCTTTGTGATTTATAAGTTGCAAATTTTATATTTTCTAATTTTTACCGTTTTTTGTGCAATATAAATCGCCTTTGTCAATAAAGAAGTTAGGAAAAGGTAAATATTGATCATATGGCCCAGAGCCGAAAACGGTCGAAATATATACCAATCGATTGCCCTAGGTCTGTAATGGAAGAATCCAAAAGAATTTTTTTTGCGGAAACCAATCCCTGAAGAGTTACAGACCCAGGACTGAAATGGCCAAATGCTTAAGAGCTTGGCCGCCGTAGTCGAGTGTGCGGTTTTTTAGCGCAATAACCAAAATTCAATGTTGAAATTTGACGAATTTTGCTATTTTTTTGACTGAGGCGGTTAAAAGAGGCTAAACGTTTTTGAGGACACATAACTTTTGTCAATTTCTTTTTTACCCAAAAATTCCTTCGGATTCATGAATCGCAGACCGTGAGGAATCGATTGATATGTGTTTTATCGCAATTCCATGTGTTTAGGAAAAAATATGTTTATATAAAAAATAAATATTTCTTAATTCGTGTTTTAAATAAAAAATGCTGTCAATTTCTAAATGAAATGCGTCGCTTTCCCAAACAATGCCATAGAACGCATAAAGAGCAGCGAAGTCAGAGAAAGAGATAAAATGACCAATAAAAGGAAAGAGAAGAAACAGTGAGAGAGAAAAGGAGAGACAGAGAGAGAGAAAGACGAAACTAAAAAGCTGTTTCCTAAAATTCAGATTTTTATCAAAATTTCAGAATCGGAAATCGGAATTCCGACCCAAAAAATGACGAAAATCTGGAATCGGCATTCTATGCCATCTCTGCTGTGTACCAAAAAGACGAATGTCAATGTGCCTGGTGGTAAATTTCCATATAAAAGTATATTTTGGGGGTTTTTGAGAATAAATGCATATTTTGCCATTTTTGCGTTTTTAGAGCATATTTCGGTCATTTTTGGCAAAGCATATTTGGGGCCTTTTGCCCATTCGCAAAGCCCTAGGGTTCCAACTGCAGCACGCGTGCGCACGCATGTTCCGGTAGCTGCTACTGCACAGCCAGCAGATCTGTGCACTTATGTCACGCATGCGCCTTAGCGAAACCATCGTTCGCCAAGCCCTTGGGTTCCAACTGTAGCGCGGGTGCCACGCATGTTTCGGTAGCTGCTACTGCACAGCCAGCAGATCTGTGCACTTATGTCACGCATGCGCCTTAGCGAAGCCATCGTTCGCCAAGCCCTCGGGTTCAAACTGTAGCGCGGGTGCCACGCATGTTCCGGTAGCTGCTACTGCACAGCCTTAGATCACGCATGCGCCTTAGCGAAGCCATCGTTCGCCAAGCCCTCGGGTTCAAACTGTAGCGCGGGTGCCACGCATGTTTCGGTAGCTGCTACTGCACAGCCAACCGAGCCTTATTACCTAGAAGCACGCGGGTGCCACACATGTTTCGGTAGCTGCTACTGCACAGCCAGCAGATCCTGTGCACTTATGTCACGCATGCGCCTTAGCGAAGCCATCGTTCGCAAAGCCCTCGGGTTCCAACTGTAGCGCGGGTGCCACGCATGTTCCGGTAGCTGCTACTGCACAGCCTTAGATCACGCATGCGCCTTAGCGAAGCCATCGTTCGCAAAGCCCTCGGGTTCAAACTGTAGCGCGGGTGCCACGCATGTTTCGGTAGCTGCTACTGCACAGCCAACCGAGCCTTATTACCTAGAAGCACGCGGGTGCCACACATGTTTCGGTAGCTGCTACTGCACAGCCAGCAGATCCTGTGCACTTATGTCACGCATGCGCCTTAGCGAAACCATCGTTCGCCAAGCTCTTGGGTTCCAACTGTAGCGCGGGTGCCACGCATGTTTCGGTAGCTGCTACTGCACAGCCAGCAGATCTGTGCACTTATGTAACGCATGCGCCTTAGCGAAGCCATCGTTCGCCAAGCCCTCGGGTTCAAACTGTAGCGCGGGTGCCACGCATGTTTCGGTAGCTGCTACTGCACAGCCAACCGAGCCTTATTACCTAGAAGCACGCGGGTGCCACACATGTTTCGGTAGCTGCTACTGCACAGCCAGCAGATCCTGTGCACTTATGTCACGCATGCGCCTTAGCGAAGCCATCGTTCGCAAAGCCCTCGGGTTCCAACTGTAGCGCGGGTGCCACGCATGTTCCGGTAGCTGCTACTGCACAGCCTTAGATCACGCAATGCGCTTTAGCGAAGCCATCGTTCGCCAAGCCCTCGGGTTCCAACTGTAGCGCGGGTGCCACGCATGTTCCGGTAGCTGCTACTGCACAGCCAGCAGAGTCTGTGCACTTAAATCACGCAATGCGCCTTAGCGAAGCCATCGTTCGCCAAGCCCTCGGGTTCCAACTGTAGCGCGGGTGCCACGCATGTTCCGGTAGCTGCTACTGCACAGCCAGCAGAGTCTGTGCACTTAAATCACGCAATGCGCCTTAGCGAAGCCATCGTTCGCCAAGCCCTCGGGTTCCAACTGTAGCGCGGGTGTCACGCATGTTTCGGTAGCTGCTACTGCACAGCCAACAGAACCATTGCACTGATGCCACGCATGCACATTCGCCAAGCCATCGTTCGCAAAGCCCTCGGGTTCCAACTGTAGCGCGGTTGCCACGCATGTTCCGGTAGCTGCTGCTGCACGAACATCCAGCCACGCATCTTTCGTGAGCTGCTACTGCCCAGCCAGCAGAGTGCTACTGCACTAACAACCTGGACTGTCTACCCCTTTACTGCCTACCACAAGCCAAGCGGCAGGGCGCGGCCAGCCTAAACTGAACTACGCATGCCCTCAGAGCGGCTAGTTTCCATATAAAAGTATATTTTGGGGGGTTTTTGAGAATAAATGCATATTTTGCCATTTTTGCGTTTTTAGAGCATATTTCGGTCATTTTTGGCAAAGCATATTTGGGGCCTTTTCGGGCTTTTAGGGCATATTTGGGGGATTTTATTGCATATTTTATGCGCGTGTTTGGCATTTTTTAGTGCATACAACTTATAACCCTATTAATAATCAATCATGGAAGCTATTTAGTGGATATGTCTTTACTGCCTGTCCCAATTTAAGCTAATTAGTTACTTAATCCTGTCCCAATTTAAGCTAATTAATTACTTAATTTCGATCTTCTTGAAGCGAATTTTGCTGGGCAACTGATGTTTTGGCAACGGAAAGCGCAGAAAATTGCCTTTTTTATTTTTGAATTTTTCATTAGTTGCGTAATCCTCGTAAATGATGGGGCACATTTTTACCATCCTCTGAGCGTTCAATTAAAATTTCGCGCCAAATTAGCAAATCTGTGAAGCCATTGAATTGTTTGTCGACTAGTGCATTAAATCGGCGCGAAAACAATGCCAATTTGAGGCCGAGTTGAACACGGTCAAAAAAGGGCAAAATGTTCAGCCAAACATCATTGCAAATGTTGCTAAAAGGCGAAAAATAAGCTAGTGTCATCTATTAGCCTATTAAATCTCAAAAAGTTTGTATTTAGTTTCAGAAAATTATGTTCAAAAAAATGAAAATTCGTTTTCCACTTTTTGACTATGTTTTTGGTCTAGGGTTCCTCTCCGTTGTGTCATGTCCTAACCCAGTCGCGCCACAATTTGAAAAATTTTCTCATTGGTTGATTACTAATAGCATTCATACATTTCGCTTAAAAGTCTGTTTCTTTTTGTTGCAAATCGAATACTTCGCCGAATTCCATATGATGTCACAAATGAACCCAATGATTGATGTTCATTTTTATCAGCAGTTTTCTATGGGTGGCGCCATTAATTAAAATTTTGAAATGAAAATTAATCTCTAAAAAAAGGAATTATGCAATTATTTCCAATGGAAATTTTGCTTTATTTTCCCCAGTGGTATTTTTTGCCCATAAGAAATCCGCTGGACAATGTCAGCACAGTTCATCTAAATAAATAAATTTTTTGGTCTTTAATTATGCCTTCATTTTTGTGCTTTCGTTCTCTTCCTAATTATGTCAATGTCCACCTTCATTTTCTCTTCTCAGTTTTCCCATTTCTTTTTTTTTTGCCCTGCCATTCAATTCAATGAAAAGTGACGCCAACTTTTAGCTGGTGAAATGACCCAACCAAATGACCCCCCCCCAATTGCTGCTGTGCTGAACCACCACTCTCTGCGCCTCTGCCTAGGTAAATTGTCATTCATTTATTCAATCCGTTCTTCAGTTTCGTCTTCCGTCCCATTCTCCGACAAAAATATTTTTATTATATCCTTGAGTAAATTTAGTAATTTGACCCGTTTTAAAAGGTTAGAAGTGCCAAATTTTCTCCATTTTGAGTTTAAACTTTCAATTGATCCCAAGAATTTGATCATTGTACAACATAAAGCTAGAAGCTTATTCTAATCTTTGAATGCATCAGAAAGCGTAGAACGTTCCGCCAAAAAATATGTTTTAAACTCCAAGCAGAAGCCTATTTTGAATCCAAAAAATGACATTTAAATTAGGGCCCTCCATTTTAAGGATCGCTGAAAATTCAATAAATTATGTGATGCTAAGATAGGTGCTAGGACGAAGTGTCAAAAGTATCGATGTGGGCGAAGTGTCAAAAGTATCAATGTGGGCGAAGTGTCAAAAGTATCAATGTGGGCGAAGTGTCAAAAGTATTGATGTGGGTGATCAGAAGAGGCGGGTCATTTCAGTACGGAATAAATTATTTTAATTAATTAATAATATGATTATTTTAATCTATTAATAGATTTGCTAACCATAATTATAATTTAGATTTATTATTTAATATTTCCCAAGCAATATATTTTTTGAGGGAAATACAGTGTCCCAAAAAAGACTTGAACTAAACCTGAAAAACTATCTTATAGTTCATTTAAAAACCTGAAACAATTCATGCTTGCATAACTTTTTGTGCTGATCAAAAAAGCTCTTACACCAACCTGATCAGATCACTCCTTCCTAGTGACCGGCACACCCAAAATACACTGAAAATCGGGGAAATTTTCGAAATCCCTAGGGGGTTGGGAAATTTTTTATAGAAAAAATGGGCAAGCCCACTGACAAGAGCACAAAAATTGCTCCCGAATTGCATTTGGAATGGTGGTTCTAAGATTTGTACATAAAAAGATATACTTGGTTGAATATTTGATCACCATAAAAATGATCAATTATTGATCAGTGCTATAACTTTTTGTAGAAGCATCCAAATTAAATAATTTTGGTATCTTTTGGATAGCCCTAAGTGTCCTCTATTTATATCTAAAATTTCAAAAAATTTGGTTATGTTTAAAAAAAAGTTATGGCCAAAAAAGTTTACCAAATCAATTTTTGTAATTTACAAGCCACAACTTTTTTTAAACACAACCAAATTTTTTGAAATTTTACAAGTAAATAGAGGACACTTAGAGCTATCAAAGGATACTAAGATTGTTTAATTTGGATGCTTCTACCAAAAGTTATGGTTCATGAAATTTATCAAAATATTACATGGTAGTGTCTTTTTTGGTGGTTGTGTAAACTGAAATAGAGCCAAACATATTATTATTATTATTATTATTATTATTAGCTATTATCCAATTAAAATTTAAATAATCATATTATTAAATAATTAAAATAATTTATTCCGTACTGAAATGACCCGCCTCTTCTGATCACCCACATCAATACTTTTGACACTTCGCCCACATTGATACTTTTGACACTTCGCCCACATTGATACTTTTGACACTTCGCCACATCGATACTTTTGACACTTCGACTCACCACGGCTAAGATAATTGCTTAACATTTGCCAAAAGATTAAATATCAAAATATAAAACTGCTTTACAGATAAAAAAGAAAAGACAACAAATAAGGATAACGAGAAGGAAAAACAATTAAATTATTCAGCAAATATAGTCACAAATTATTCGTATATTTTATTTAAATGATAAATAAAAACTAATAATCCCTTTACGAATTTAATGCACAAAAACAAAAGATCTGCTAGCAAAAAAGTGTAAATAAATAAAATTGAAAGAAAAGTAATAAATTGAAAGGCAGTAAATCAGTGAAAAGTGAGTGATACAAAAATTTTGAGCCAAAAATTCGAATGCTAATAAATTGTAATAAAAAATTATTTTTTAAAAATAAAAAATATTTCATTAATCATTGAAATAAAATTTCCCTAAATTCACTAAATTTGAAAGTATTATTATAATTTCATGAACATCTATCACTAAACAAACCATCATAGATTGGAAATATTTTTTCCGCGACGTCAAGTGAAAAAGGATATAAAATTATCAAATAAATAAATATTTAAAAAATTCAAATAAATAAGCTAAACAGTGAGGCAAATAGCAGAAGAAATGATAAATAAATTAATTGAATTAAATCAAAAAACAAATATTTAAATGTGACTAAATTCCAAAAAAGCGAATTAATTTTTTTATAGAAAAAAAGAAATGAGAGATAATTATTACATTTAAAATCAGGCGTGGAAAAAGGAGTAAAAATTGTTCCATCCCCGGGCTAAATGGAGAAGAATGTAGAACAAAAAATAGAAGAACTAAAAGTCTTTTCTGAAAAATTAAAAAACAATTGAATAAATTTACTCTTTTAAGCATTTGGTAAAAATTTATTGTTTTTTTGGTTACAAAATATTCCCTATGTTTTTACTTTTGTTATCAAATACCTAGGTATTTTTGCTCTAAAATTTCGATATAGTGAATGCTTTTGTCATATGTATAAATCGTTATTTTGGGGATTTCTGAATAAATTCATATTTTTAGCTATTTTGGTAACTTTATGTAATTTTTTTTTGACAATTTTTGGAAAAATTTTCATACAAAAATGAAAAAGAACAAAAATAACCCCTGACAAATTAGAGATAAACTTTAGAAATTTCAAAAATACACACAACGAAAAAATGGTCGCTTCATCGGCTAAAGAAAATATTACCAATAATTTACGAAAAACTATGCTTTTTGAGTTCTTTGCAAGCAAAAGTAAGACAAAGCTTTATAAAAAAAAATTAAAATAAATCATTATAATTGTAAAAATAATTTTATAATTATATGTGTTTTATGGAATTTCAAAAAAGATTAAAAATATTTTTATAAGAAATGATTAATTAAATTGCATTAAGAAAAAAATTCACCGAAATATTTTTTTGTTGTAAACATTGAAAATTGAGAAAAAAATTAAAAAAATGTTAAAAAACGAAAAATTAAGAACAAAAAACCAACGGCCGAAATATCAAATTGTTAAAATAATGAATGCATTAATTTAAAAAAAATGAATCATCGATTAATGAGTTAGAAAATATGTATCATCTACAAAAGAAAATAATAATAATAAGTAATAATAATTAGCGTAATATTTGCTTAACAGAAATACCATAATAATATTTTAATGTGTTTTATAATCTATTGAGAATAGAACAAATATATAACTAAGGCATCCACCCGTTCCATGACGGAAACGGACGATAAGTCGTTAATTGAAAAAAGAAAAAAATATAAATTGAATAAAACGAATAATAATTCGTAAAATAAATTTAAAAACAAGAAAAATATGATTAATAAATTATATTCAATTGGAAGTAAATATATAATATAAATAAATAATCAAAAAATAATAAGTCATTAATGCGTTAAAAATATCATATACAAATAGAAATTACAATAAATATAATAAATAAACTAATTCCTTACTTTATTTTAATTTCATTATTTGAAGAAAAATAACATATTATTTATAGTTTTTTCTGATGATTATTAATTTTAAAAATTTAAATCAAAATTAATGAAAATATTTAAATAAATTATTAAATAAAAGGCAAATATAATGAATTAAAAACACATCGAAAAAAATTAATCAAATTTTTAAAATATGAAAATAGTCGAACCAACAATAGAATAGAGGGCTGGCACAGAGTTTGGAACGTGGGCATAACATAAATGGGATATAATTAAATCATACTAAAACAGACTAATTCAAGCGCAAAAAAGTCAATTAAAAATTAATTAAAAAGCAGCCAAAAATTAAATATAAATCAGCAAAAAACAAAAGATAAAAAAGATAAATTAATATGAAAGATTAAAATTGAAATTGCTAAAACAAATAAATAAAAGAAAATAAGAATTAGTATAAGTAAAAACTTTATCATTAAAATGTTTAATGTAAAAACAAAAATATAAATGTAAGAATATAATAACTATTAAGTTGTTCAAAAGAACCAAAAGAAATAACTTATATTTGTCCAAAAACAACTGAATATAAATATAAACAAACAAAACTTTAAAAAACAAATAATACAGAATTAAACGCCATTTTATACGGTATAAAATTTTTAGAAGATAAGATAGTTTAAAAAACAAATTTCGACTCAACAGGGATTCTGCGAAAGAAATTTTATTAAAATTTGGGGTTCATGGTTTTAGTCGTTTTTTAATTATCTTTTTTTTATAACCTAAAATATACTTTTAAAATGCAAAAATATTGGAAAAACAAAGATTCATTGGTTCATTAAAATAATAAATATTTTAACAAAATACAAAAGAGCAACCATAAAATAAAAAGATTAACAAAAAAAAAAGAAGGAACAAAAGCAGTTAAATCTGAAAAAAAGTATTTTAATTTTCAATAAAATTAATAAAGCTAAAATATAACGCATTAATCTTATTTAATTTTCATCATTTTGAACAAAAATAATAATTTAATTATAAAAAACAAATGAAAATGAAAAAATATTTTCATAAATTATTAAATTAAAGTGTAAATTAACTGAAATAAAAAATACATCGAAACAAATTAATCATAGTTTTAAAATATCGAAAATGATCGAACAAATAATGCAATAGAGGGGTTACACCATACATGGAACTAGTAATTTTATTTAAATAAATGCATAATTAAATGGGAAATTAAAATCAATTTGCAATAAAAATTAATATATGTCAAATACCAATATTAAAGAGTAAAAAACTCAACACCTTTTTAAAATACATATTAAAACTCAACACCTTTTTAAAATACATATTAAAAAATAAATTTTGGATTAAAATTGATAAAACAATTAAAGCAAAATGCCAAGAAATCAAATTCGGAATTACTAATTTTAATGTACCAAAATTTTCATTTAAAGCTGTAGGCACTGAAAACAGGATCACTCAGG
>SIJG01000051.1:65018-170641 GCA_023374025.1 Heterodera schachtii
TTTCCTGAAAATGAAGATTTCACACTGGTCCGCTAACAGGAAGAATTGGACAATTGGTAAGTGTAAAAGACCCAAATAAACAAATAATTAGTTCATTTAACATTATTGTTTTAATTAAAACCAAAAAATAGAAAAAAACCTAATAATAATAATTATTTGTCACTTGATATTTGATGACAATTAATAAAAGTTAAAAACAATAAATTATTCATCAAAAAATTTTGTTTTAGGTAAAATAATAATAAGAATAATAAAATATTTAATATTTAATACAATTAAAATTTAGTTGATTCTCAATTGATTTAAAAAAAATGCAAATTTGATTAACAACCTAAAGCGAATGGTGAATATTTGATTACATTATCAAACAAAACATATTTATGAAATATACTTAAAACCAACACCTTTTTAAAATTAATATAAATAATTAAATGCTTAATTACCTGTAGCTAATTGCCAATCATATTATAACTTATGAATGTTGAGTTGAAGCCTGCCTTTTATAATTAGTTTTGCAAACATATTTACATTGTCATATTTAATGTCCGCCTCCGAACGATTTGAACCGAATTTTATAATACAAACATATATTCTATAATATAATAGACAGCCAATTAAAAACTATGTGATTTATTGTTTAAAAGTGCATTTTTGCAACAAATAAAAATAACTGCTAATTAAAATTTACAAGTTTTACATTAAATTTAATTTAAAAAAACTAAAACCCAATCAACAGTTTAATAATTCAAAGGCTAAAATGTTTAAGAAAAATTAAATGCGCGAAATAATAAAAAAGTAATATGAGGAATAATAGTTGAAGTTCAAATGCTAAATAAATAAATATATTATTATTTTTATGATGATGATCTAATGCTAGGAAACATTATTATTCATCAAGTATGTATATCATTTAAGTATCATACTAATATCAAACTTATTTATATGTATAAGAAAATAACGAAATGGCAATAATATTAAATCAAAAATAAACAAATTTTCATCAATAGCTTATATTGAAAACATTCCTTTCATAATGTGTAAAACATTATGCAATGACGAACAAGTTATAGAAGCTTTAAGAAAGTCAAAACTGATAAGCACAATCAACAATCTCGCACCAATTGGATCTAATTTATTTAAAATTAAATCAAACATAATAATTTAATGTAAAAAAATTAAATATTTGAATCAGATTAAAGTTCACGTTCACCAAGATGATTTAATGTCTCAGACGGTAGTTTAAGCAGTCTTCGACCAAGATGATGGTGATGCACAAATAAAGATTGGATTAAAAAACAAATAAAAAAACATCGTAGAGTGCTCACTCCAACTATATAATTTAAAAAAAGTACTGTAGAGTGAGTGCTTAGGCACTCCGTTAATCTAGATAAATTTTACATAACATTCATTTGTAAAAAATATAATAAATACAAAGAACCTACATCATATAAATATATCTGCTTCACTTCTATTACTATTTCTATTTATAAATTGAAAATTGAAAAAATTGTAAATATGATGATAATTTGTCATAGAACTGTTGTGTTCGACTTTACACTCTCCCCAAATAAAAGAAATGTTTAAAAAATTAAACAAACTACAAGAATATACCATCTTTTTGAATCATCGCACATAAAAATTTACAGCATTATAATCTCTTAATTTTTACAAGAGAAAAGTATAATAATTTTCAAAAAATATAACAAAAAAATAGAAATTTGCAAAGGAAAATAAAGACTAATACTGAGAAATAAATAACAAACAATAAAATCAGAATTATTTATTAAATAAAGATAGCACATTTATGTAATTAATGATTCTAAAACATTTATTTATTATAATGAAATTTAAGTATTGAGAAATACATAAAAAGATAAAAAGGTACTGGGTAGATGTTTAAAAACAATCAAATGGGATATTGTTGACAAAAAAATATTCATAACTTAGTCTGAGAATAACAATAATTTTTAAGTTTAGTAATTAATTGCATTTTTGGATATCCTGGTTCAAATCCAACATGAAAATACACATTATTATTTTTATTTATAAAATATCAAAAAATAAAAAATAAATTCAAAAATTATAAATGAAGATTTCTGCCAACCAATTGACAACTATAAAAAGAAAATATTGGAGTCTCAGGTTGAAGAAGCGAAAATGGCGGAATGCTCTGAAAAAAAGAACTTTAAAATGTAATTCAGTCATTAGAAATATTCAAATTATTAAAAATCGAACATGAAAATATTTATTTAATTTATTTTTGTAATTATTTAATTTTATAATTATTAAGATACAATTTTCAAACGAGTAAAAAATTATAAAAATAAATTATACTTAAACAGCAATTGAAATAATAAAAATTAATATTAATTTATGAATTTAAATTAAATTGAAACAAAGAATCACTAAGTTAGAGAGAACAGTTCTTGTTGAAATCAAAAATCATTTTTAATATTTTTATATCAAATAAATAAAGGAAAATAGAACAAAAATATAAATAATCATAAATACATAAATAAACAAGAAAATTTTTTAAAATAGAAAGAATATAAGAAACCAAAAAATATGATGTATAAGTAAAGTATTCATCAAAAGAGATAACTTCAAAAATTAAAAATATTTATATATTCGTATTCGATCTCTGACAGAGAAAATTGCTAAATGCTAAAATATAACCAAAACAAAATGTAATAATAAAATTTATTTATTTATAAAAATACTCTCAAAAAAAAAATTCTGCGTTCTCAATGATAAAATGGCAATTGCATGGAATATAGGACGCTCATTTGTCAGCTGGCTGAATTAGTATAATAATATTTTTAAATTTATTCTATTACATTTATTTTTCGTTGAAAATACCACTCATAATTTATTCAGATTTCAAGCAATATTTTAAAGTGAAAATACTCAAATATTTAAATAAATATGAAGAAAAAATTAAATTAAATTAAAATCAATGTAAATAAATAAGAAATTAAGGATGAAAAAAAAGCTATCTGTTTAATATTAGAACAATAGAAATGTTTTCTGAATAAGATCATTAATAATTATTCAAAAAAGAATTCTCAGTCACTAAAGTTTTTTAAAGGCTCAATATAATAAAAATAAAGAAAACGTAAAATATTCCAAAATCAAAAATAGAATCTTTCTAAAGCCTAATATAAAGGTAGCGTTATAATGTGTTTTAATGGAATATCATAATAAACAGGTCGAAATTAATTTTAAGGTTTTTAATGAAAGCTCTTTTAAAATTGATATAAATTTTTGCCGAGGTCAAGAAATTAATTTATAAAAATATTAAATCTTTTATTTGTAAGTTACAGCTTTAAAGTCTTAGAAAAATTTAATAAATGAAAAAAACGAACATTTAAATTATAAAACTGATAATATGTACATTACAAATGATAAAAAGCCCAAAATCTGAAAAATAATATGAAAAATAAAAACTAGAAAGATATTAAGGGAAAGTTTGATATGAAAGTTAAACTTCATTAATTATATTATTAAAATTAAATATATTCCAATTTAATTCAACTTAAAAATAATAATAAAATAAAGAATACATTAAATAAAATATTTAAATATTCAGTGAAGAATGGCATGAATTGAAATTTAACTCGCATTTCACTCAGAAGCATCGCTAAACCACCTCTTAACAATTCATCAAAAAGAAACGAATAATTTAAAAAATAAAATATTTAGAAAAAAAAACCCAAGGACCCCATTCAGCTCGGCATTGAGCCTTGTTCTCAATGTCAACGCCATACGCAGAGGTGTGGCAATGAAAACAAAAAAAAAACATGAAGTTCGCCACTTGTGCCGGTCCGGAACTCCCTATCATCATGTGTGTTCAAAAAAAATAATAAAAATTTAAAGTGATAACGGACTAAGTATTAAAGAATATTTAAAATATTCATGAGAAATATCATAAATTGTTTTATCATGGAAAATCGAAAAATTAAGAAAGAACAAAAAAGCAACGACAAATAACAAAACTGATTAGGTAAAACAAAAAGAACAAAATGATGTAAAAAGTTACACAATTAAAAAAAAAGACAATGGCAAATAATATGCATATTATTATAAATACAATAATAATTAATTTCCATTATATTAAAGAGTTTATATGATGATGTTTTTTTTATCAATATTGGCCTTGGAGTGTTCTGAATTATGCAAAACTTTTTTAATGTTTTTTTTCTCAAAAAATGCATCGAATTATTATTTCAAACCAAAGAATCTGTTATTTAGATAATAAAATGAAATTTATTATGCAATTTTATAGATTAATTTTAAGCATAATTATAGTTCATTACCTTAATTTATGTGCCACATAACCCACTATAAAAGAAAGCATTCGGCAATTAAAAACACCTGAATTTTGAAGCCAATAGAAGGAAAACATAAATACAGAAATTATAATAACAAATTATTTCATATTTTTCAGGAATAATAAAATACATAATAGTGAAATGACGAAATCTCTTTTTAATCAATTAAAAATTAAACTAAAAGAAGAAATAAAATAACATGCCAAAATTGAAATGCCTTTATAATGATAGAAAAGCCCACTTTTTCGGGTATATCAAAATTTAGTGTTTGGTTTTTTATGAAATATTTTTTATTAATCAAGTTTGAATTTAATTAATTACTAAACTTTCAAAAAAGCACAACAAAACGCTACAATGTAATTTAAAAATAAAAACATCTTTTATTTAAAACATTATTTAAAACGCTAATACAAATTTAGATGATGCAAAATGACCAATTAGTAAATGCGTTTTAAAGAGAGAATGAATAAATTGCACATCAAACAATAAATTAAAAATAATAAACCCCTTACAATAATATGGTAATATTTTCTAAAATTAAAAAATCCATCAAAATTATTTAGCATGATTTAATAAAAAAACAAAATATTTATTTAAACATTCATTATTAAAAAGAGATAAACAAACTTATTTTATGTTGACAAATTTCTATTAAATTACAATAAATGTTTAAAATTATAAAGAAATACAATTTTTAAACAAAATTATAAACAGAAATAATTTAAAGAATGCAAATAAAAACCTATCTTATTAGTTGGAAAAATATTAAAAATAATTCATAATGAGGAATCGAAGGAAATTAAATTTAAGTAATAAGAAAAAATGACCAATTTTAAATACGAAAACAGTTGGTTGGTTAACCAATGATAAATGATTATATCTTATTATTATTTTACCAATCATTGCACAAACTCAATAATACAATAAAACAAAGTCGTACATTGAGGATGGCAATATAAATATGACGCCAACTTTCTCCACCAGAGCTCCACACTAATGGGACAGAACAAAACTTCGAAAACAATGCAAAACAACAACGAAAAAGGACCAATAAGCGCATGAAGCCAAAGCTGTACAATAATCGAAAATTATAAAAAATAAAATCGAATATAAATTAAAAAAAAAATATTATAAAGTCCCAAAACAAGGCAAAATGTAAATGCACAGATCATGGCAAAGACAATCATAAAAAATTGACAAGATAGATATATTAAAAACCAATACTGAAATTAAATGCGGATATGAGAGTGGGATATAAAAATAAGAAACATAAATTCAAGAAAATGCTGAGAGCAAAAATATATGAATAGACTGAAATTTAGAAAAACTACAATTTTATGTAAATTAATAATTGAAAAATTAAAGAATATAAAACATGAACAAACCATCGGCGAAAAATGATGTATTATACTAAAAAATTTTAATATTTGATGAAATATATATGTTGGTAAGCTTCTTGAAATAAATTATTCTAAATAAAAAAAGCAAAAAGAAAAGACCATTAATGAAAAATGGGAGGCCATGGATTTGATCACAATCGATCCGCGATCGGCGAGTTCAAAAAAGTGCCAAAAGGCATTGATAGTCGTGAATGGGAAGATTCCCGCCGACTGCTCACGAGAGAAGAGCGGGCGAGAGGGTGGAATGACTTCATTTCCACAATAATAATTAGGAAATAATTGTATTACTAAAAAATATTTTAAAAAAACTATTAAATAAACATTTATGGAACAAAGAAATAAATACATACATAAAATGTAAAAATAATTTTTTGTTATAAAAACACAAACAACAAAAAGATTAAACATAAAATCAAAAAATTTAAATGTACCAATTCATAAATATGCAAATAATATATAAAATTCATCGTTTTCTCATCAAATTTGTATGCGGACCCTGTTCATCCGAATATATAAAACCTAAGGCATAAATTCGGACTACAATTCTGTGAGCATTGGACAAAAAATGCTCAAATATTTAATACTTTTGGATAAGCAAGCTTTTTATCTTATCATATGAAATTATATTTGTAAAATCTAAATTAATTGTTAAATAATATTATAAAAAAAATTATATATTTCACATAAAATTAAAATATCTTGTAATCCATGTGGAGTATAACGTGGGATCGAACAAGAGGAGTTTAAATTAAATTAAAATAACAACAAAACATGTTGCAACAAACTTGAAAAAATCCCTTTTAATTGTCGAAAAAAATTAATTTTTTCTGAAGCAAAAAAGGAAAATCCAAATCTCTTTCAAATTAAAATAAAGTGAAACAAACATAAGAAAATGCTATGATGAATTAAAATTTTTTAGAATATATTATTTATTTACACACGTTAACTTTGGTCCAAAACTTGAATTTCACATGAATAGATCTAAATTTTGATTTGAACTTTCAAAATTTCATTTAATTATTTAAAAATTTAAAAATACCTTCATTAGAAAATTAATCATAACATTTAATATTGACGAACATAACGAAATAAAAAAAAATCAAAAAAAAAAAATTTTTTAATGATTAAAACTAGAGTTGGTCGGGACCGGGACTGGTACTGAAAAAATGGGTACAACTGAGTACCCAGTCCCGGTTTTGACAAATTTTGAACGGGACCGGGAAATTCCCGGGTTTTTTCCCGGTTTTCCCAGCCAAAAAGTCCCGGTTTTTCAACCCGAAAATTCCCGGTCCCGGTTTTTGTCAAAATTCCCGGTCCCGACCAACCCTAATTAAAACTTTAAAATTTGGCAATAACGACACATAAGCAGGGAACGGATTTATATGTGCCAAAAAACGCCAAATATGTACATATATATGTGCCAAAAAACAGGCAAAATATGTGCTAAAAACCCCAAAAAAGGCCAAAATATGTGCCAAAAGTTTGAAAAAAGAGTGCTCAAAAATATTGAATTTCTCAAAAAAATCTTTTTTTTATCCATCTCGATAGCACAATTCTAATTAAAAGCATTTCAATGATTTTTGGGGTAATTTTTTTTCTTGCTCTCTAAGATTGATTTTTTTTTCTGATTTTTCTTTGCGAAAATTCAAATTTTGCCTAAAAGTGAAAAAAGTCATGAAAAGGGTCAAAAAAACCCAAAAAAAGAAAATTTTGAAAATTTTTGGGCATTTGTCCAAGAATTTGAGTGCCAAAAAAGACATTTTTGTAAAAAAAAACTAATTTTTTTCAAAAAATCGCCAAAATATGTTACAAAAACTGCCGAAACCCCAAAATATGTTTTTATATGTGCTAAAAACTCGCTCCGATTGAAAGGAAAACAAGTAAAATGCTTTTTTTGAGCTTTTCATGCGATAGCATATTCGCAAAAAATATATGTAAAAACATATAAATCCGTTCCCTGCACATAAGGCAAGAAAAAAAATGATTCAAAAAATATCTTTAAATTTTAGTGAATAACTCCATAAGAAATATACTGATCACAACATATAATCCAGCATTGAACACGCCCATAAAACGCGGAAAAAGCATAAATAATTAAAGCTTTAAAAATTCTCTTGCCTTCTCGTCGTTTCCAAAAAGGCATTCTCTGAATGGCAAAGAAAACACAACACCATTCGGGCTGCTAATTCGTCTCTGCAGCGCCAGTTTTGAAAAAAAAAGACCTCATTAAGAATAGAAAATTTAGCAAAAAAAAAACCAAAATATTGTTTAAAAGCCAAAAATGACGAAAACTCAAATTTTCCTTTAGGGAGGGTGTATTTTTAAAAATTTTTCAGGGCGTCGTTCCTTGGGAGGGTGCATTTTACGCTTTTTAGCATTTTTCTTGTAAAATTCTTAAAAAATCGCCCTAATATGAACTAAAAACGTAGAAAATGAAAAAAGTAACGATTTATCCCGAAACCCTCCAAAAATAGATTTATATGGAATTAAAAGCTTCATAAAATAAAAATTTTAAATTAGAAAATACTATTTTTAAGCCCCTTTAGATTTTGTTATTTTAAACAAATACAAACAAATTATTTTTTTGGTAGTATTTGATTATATTAATTGATTTTATTTCAATTTTTATAGTCTATTTATTTTTGTTAAAAAATGTTTTAATTAACTTTAATTTGGTTTTTAATCTTAGTATTTTTACAAAATGAGATTAGAATTCAACAACAAATAAAAATTAATAATAATAATAATAAAATGATTAACGAGATAAAAACATTCAAATAATATTTTTAGGTTTTTTAAATGATTTTTTTAGTTTGTTTTATAATCTATTAAGAATAGAACAATTAAAAAATATGACAAAAACTATTTGTGAATTGAAAAAAATATATGAACATAAACTTTATATTAATTAGTAAAATTAAGTTTAAAAAGCAAAAAAAAAGATAAAAATATTCAAATAATATTTTTAGGTTTTTTAAATGATTTTTTTAGTTTGTTTTATAATCTATTAAGAATAGAACAATTAAAAAATATGACAAAAACTATTTGTGAATTGAAAAAAATATATGAACATAAACTTTATATTAATTAGTAAAATTAAGTTTAAAAAGCAAAAAAAAAATGAAGCAAAATGTATCTTAAAATAAAAAAGATGAAGCAAAAAGTCATTAAAATTAAGAAAAAATAAAACATTACGTATAAGTTCCATTCATAGGATAGCAATTAACTACAAATGAATGCATTCCATATTAATAGAAAATGCGGTAAGCTGTTAATTAATACAAAAAAGTTTATAAAGATTATTAATGTAGCTTATTATTATTATTATTATCAATTTAAACAATACGTTGAAATTGTCAATAAATAAAAAATGATAAAAATTATCTAATTCTAAATAAAAATACAAATTAAAAAGCACAAAAAATATAAAACAAAAAATAATCTACACTATATTACAAATCGATTAAAAATAAATGAAACAATTAAATCTTACACATTCTAAATACATGTGTCGACTAACATAACATAATATAAATTATAAGGAAAATGCTTTCAGTGATTGAAAATTTTCAAGTGAACCCAAATAAAATGAGTTATGGAGAGGGATTTGGACAAAATAGTTAAAATGGTCGCGTGGTAATTTTAATCTAATACTTAATATAAAAATGGAAAATGACAGTGGGACAAATAAAATAAAAAATCTTCCATTTCTAGTTAAGCATTAAAAAACAACTTTTTCGTTTTTTTTTTTTGCATTTTTATTCACAAGGAATTAGTTAAAAAAGGTATATGCCTCAAAATTCGTGCTAATGATGATACATTTTTATATGGATTACGGATTTCCCAAATAATGGCGTTTTTACGAACTGTATAAGAAAATAAACTTTTAAAATAATAATTAAATACAAAACGAATAGCGTCACCTATCGCTACCGCCGGCCACCTCCTTCCACCATAATAGAAAATGTCTTTTTTTTTATAAAACCAAAATTTTAAAGCGAAAAAATTCAAAAAATTATTAATTTTTTATAAAAAAAAAGAAATGAAAGATAATTATCATATTTCAAATCAGACGTGGAAATAGGAGTGATTTAGAGTGGAGGGGATAATTGTTCCATCCCTTAAAAATTACAAACTTGAATAAATTTACTCTTTTTAAGGATTTGGTGAAATTTATTCTTTTATTGGTTTCAAAATATTACCCATTTTTTTCTTGGCATCAAAATCCTAGGAATTTTTGCTCTAAAATTTCTGTTTAGTGAATGCTTTTATCATATAAATCAGTTTTGGGAATTTCTGAATAAATCCTATATTTTTTTAGCTACTTTGGTATTTTTATGCTTTTTTGGCAATTTTTGGGAAAATTTTCATAAGAAAATGAAAAAGAACAAAAATAACCACCCTTAGAGTTGACCTTTTGGAAATTTAAAAAATGCACCTAACGAAAAAATTTGCTTCATCGACTAAAAGCATCTAAAAATCATTTGAATTAGGCCGTAGGTGCCGATGGCACCGCCGGCAAAATTTTTGGAAATTTTAAAGAAATATATGGATAAATTTAATGCTGATAGAATTGGATGCTTAACTGTTTTAAATTAATGTGCAATATTTAAAAAACATTTCGTTAGAAAGATGGCTAATAATTTATGAAAAACTATACTTTTATAAATAATTAGATAAATAATAATATATCTATTAAAATTTAAAAATATTTATAAATTATACTCAATTTAAAGTTAAATATAACATAGAAATAAAGAATAAAAAATAATAAATTGATTAATTAGTTAAAAAGATCATCTACAAATAGAAATTAACAGTTATAATAATTAAAATAATATTAATAATAATAAATAAAATTAAAAATGAAAATGGTCGGACAAATAACTCCCTCGAAGGGTGGCACAGTGTCTGGAACATGTAATTTTATGCAACCAAAATAAATGTATATAAATGGGATATTAATTAAATCATACGAAAAGAGCAATTTCAATATAAATTAATATATTTGGCTAATTCAAGCGCAAAAAAAGTCAAATAAAAATGAAATTAATATAAAACAAAAAAATTGTTTAATTAAAAAAGCAGCCGAAAATTTAAAAACCAGCAAAAAAAACAGAGAAATAAAACTTTATCATTAATATATTAAAAGAAAAAATAAATAAAATAAAAAAACAACAAAGAATATAAATATAATACTATTAAGCCGTTCAAAAAGAACCTAAAAGAAACAACTTATATTTGTTCAGCGAAAAAAAAGAAGATAAACACCAAACGCTTCGTCAATACCAAAGGTGCTGTTAGTTTTCGACAGTGGTGTTTTCGACAGTAAACTTTTGTTTCTAAAAAACTTGTCATATATGGTATAAGCCTAGTTAAATTATTAAATTAAAATGATAAGCACATACTCTTATATATTGTAGAGGGGTTTTGCGATTTTCGAATTCTGCTACAAGAACCTGCAAGTTCGCATCTTGGCACTCAAACCCGGCATTAGTTAGCAGGACTTTCCCACGCGTTTCAAGAATTTTATCTAGGAAATTTGTTGTGTTTTTGAGGGCACAAGAAATGTTTGTATAGAAAAAGTGAAAGAAATATATCTTTTGGCAAAAATTATCATTAAATTCAATATTACTTTCAAATTATAAAGTTTTGTTTATGCAAATTATATTAAATATTAAATCATATGCACAATAAATTATATATACAAAAGAATTTAAAACTACTGTCGAAACCAATCACTCGAAAACACCTGGTAAGATACCTTATAATGAGTATACAATAAAGACCTTAACGCCCCGAAAGAAAAAAAGTAATTAAAAGAATGAAAAATATGCCATTCGGGAAGATAAACAAAAAAAACAGCCAAAAATAAAATAAAAAATCAGCAAAAAATGAGAAAATTAATAAAAAAATATGAAAGTTGAAATAGCTAAAACAAAATGAAAAAAGCAAAAATTGGAGTAGAAGCCAAAAATGTTCAGAGTCAGCCATATAAATAAAATTAAATAAAAGGAAATAAAGTAAACATTTGTTTACGGTATTGATTTAATCTCCCATGAGACTTAAAATTATTTCTATTCGATTAAATTTAAAAAACAAATAAACAAAAATAAAAAGATTAAAAGATTAAAAGGATTATTAAAATGGCAATCAAATTCTATGTTCTTCAATAATTTAGCTCATTCCAAGATTATATTGAGATGAAAAAACAGCAGATAATCGTTAAATTATGAGAAAAATAATAGAAAAAAATAAAAATCAAAGATTTAAAATATAAATTAAAATATATTAAAAAGAAATGAGATGTGAACTATTAAAACATTGAAATTTAAAAGCGAGACCATTAATTTTGTTTGTCATTGAAACAACCAGGCTTTTCTAGAAGAATTTTTAGCATTATATACCATAAAGTTTTAACTGACAAAAGACGATTATAGAAAGGATAATCATATTAAAATCACACTATATAACGAAAATATTTTCATTAAACAGATAAAACCAATTAAAAAACAAAGAGTTGAAAAGAGTATGCACGGATGAGGAACAACAAACAGTACAGGAAATAAAGGGACTGTGCTGAAAGTGAAAGGAATCACACTGTCAGTAGACGCGGAATGCTACTGTGGACCGCACTTTTATACAAGCCATCGCAATTGTCTACGCTGTGCAAACAACTATTTTGATAGAAAAACGACGTAAAGGACGCGAACGATACCCAATTGAACTTGTCAAAGTAAAAAAAGTCGATAAAAAAGTTATTTTAAAATTAAAAGCTATTTCACGACGATAAAACAATATAAGCATAGCAAAAAACAAATAATAATTTTCGGGCTATTAAACAATTATTTTCAAATAGTAAATTTTGCAATTAAAAGATCAATTTCAATGATTCACAAAAATGAATAAATTTAAAAATCAACAAAGAAAAAAAGATCAAGAATACATAATGTGAATGAATGTATAAGTTAATTTGAAAGCAAAAACGAGACAAAATTCATAAAAAATGTAAAACCAACAAATGGCGATATTTTTTTATTAAATATTATCTAATTAGAATTTTTTGGTTGGCCGATTCTTGGGACATGGATCACAGCAACAAGATGTAAATTTCATGAAAGGTTGATTTTATTCTTCAGTTTGGGGTTGAAAAGACCTCAAAAATCGAAAACTTCAAAATCTTGACAGTTGCACGATTGGTTAAAAATGGGTTTTGGGCCATGGGTTCAAATACACTTGGCTGCAAAATTTTTGATTTTTGAAGTCCTGTAACGTTTGAAGCTTGCGGATGCACCGCTAAAATTAAAATTAACAATTCAACAAATTTCGTAATCAGCGGCATAAATAACCCCTTAAAAATTTTGAAGATTTTGAGTGAAAAAATTTCCCACTCAAAAACCATCTCGCCCCATTTGGTCTCGAAACTTATCTAAAAAACGAAATAAAAAATATGAAAAAAAAACTTATAGCGAAAATTGCGAGTTTTTCTAGTGTATTCCTTTTCCAAAATACTTTTAGAATAGTGATAGGTATTATTTTTCTGAAAGATTGAATTTTTCCAAATTTATGTACCAACTTTTTTCTTTTGAAAATATAAAATTTTAATAAAAATCATATGAAATTATTCCTTTTTCTTTATTTTAGAGCTTTTTCACTATGATTGATCCACTTGAAGTGAGTTATAAATTTTGAAACATTCGCCTAAAGAAATTTTGTTTAAATTTAAAAATTCAGGTTAAAATTAAATTTCACCATTAAGGTAGGAATATATATATATATATATCAGGGGTGTGACTTGTCTCAGAAAAGACGAGAGCGAGAGTTTGGCGAGAGGCGAGAGTCCCCAAAAAGACGAGAGCGAGAGTTTGGCGAGAGGCGAGAGTCCCCAAAAACACGAGAGTTGGCGAGAGGCGAGAGGACGAGAGGCAAGAGTTTTTCAATTTTTTCTGCAGCCTTATTTTTTTTATTTAAAAAATTTCAAAATCGTATATTAAATTAGGGTTACGGGTCAGGGTATTGCCGGGTCCAGAAAAGCCGGGTCAGGGCCCTAGCTTTTAAACCGAGTCCAGGTCCTGAAAAATCCAAAAAAATCTTTAAATTTTTTCATGAAAATAAAATAAATATTTTCATGAAAAATATTTATTTTACAAACAAACTTTATTATTTGTCCATTTTTTGCCATTCAAACCACCTTTCTTTGCGGTGCGTTTTTTAAAACTTCGGGGACAGTTGGAGTCGGGCGGTGCCTGTAGGCGCTGCCGAAAAATTTTTGAAAATTGACTTCGGATTTGTTAACAGATTTTATTCAAAAAATGACCAAAACTTGTTTTTTTTTAATTTTTTGTTTTTAAATCGTTTTTTGTGGCGCTGTTTTTTCAAAAAAACTTTTTTGGAACATTGGGGGCGGGTGCGGGGTCCTAGGCGCCGCCGGAAAAATTTTGAAATTGAGTGAGATTTGTTTACAGAATTTGTCAAAAAATGATCAAAGTTTTGGTTAAATTTGCGGTTTTTAGGCTGTTTAAAAAAATAAAAAACAATAATTTTTATGTTGAAATATTTTTTATTAATTAAATTTCAATTGAAATAATGTAAAGAAAATATAAAGAAATTTATGTTCCGTTGGGGGGGAATTGAACCCAAGAGAAAAATAATGAAAGGCAGAAGGTCTAGCCACCAGACCACATTTGAATTTGAGCTATCCAAAAATAGAGAAGAATTAAGGAGGAGAGAAAGAGATTTATGATTTTTTTCGCGTAAATTTGAAAATTTTTCTGACTGCTCAAAAGTTCAATCTTTAGGGGGTGTATTTTCAACTCTCGCCTCTCGTCCCAAAAAACGAGAGGCGAGAGTACCAAAAATGGCGAGAGTTGGCGAGAGGCGAGAGTTGTCCCACCCCTGATATATATGTATACCTAATATAAAATGGCACAAAAATTTGTTTTTGTTTTTTTGGGAGAACGCTGGGTTAAAATGCAGGGGGGGGGCTTCTAATTCAGGGGCTTTATTTTTCAATCCCCCTGAAAAGGGGGGCTTTATTTCAGCGGGGCTATAATTCAGGGGGCGGGGATATAATTCAATAAATACGGTAATTTTAAGAATTGGAGAAAGATAATCTTTAAACAATAATTGAAACATGCTTTGATGGCATGATTTATATTATCAAATAATAAGTTAATTCATGAGTTAAAAAATACCATATAAAATAGAAATAAAAATAAAAACCAAAAAATAATTAATTAATCAATTAATTAATTAACAAAGTAAAAAATATAAAATTATTTTATATGTTTTATAATCTATTTAGAACATGTATATAATTAGCATCATCCATCCTTATGAAGATAGTAACGGATGACTATACGTGAATTGAAAAAATATAACTCAATATGAATATAATTCTGTTAAAAAATAATTCAAAGAAACGATTAATATTTGATCATCGGATAAAAATGAATATGAATCTAATAATAAACAAAAACAAAAATGACAGATAATTTAAACGACTTCATACGATACTGAATATAATTTTTAATCATTTTATTAAAATGTCATTCAAATTTTATATTCTTCCAATATCATTCCAAAATTAATATAAATTGAAAAACAGTTGATTATGTAAAGACAAAACTTAAAATAAAGATGAAAAATTGAAATATATTAAAAAGAAATGGGTTGATTAAAAGATTTATTCTAACTAGTAAATCATTGAAACATTGGCTTAATTTTGTTTGCCATTAAAACAACCAGGCTTTTGTAGGAGAAGTTTAAGCATTAAAAAATGTTGTGACGGAAAAATATAATGAAAGAATTACAAAATTTTTAAATTAAAATAAAAACAAAAATTATTCAAATAATAAGTTTTTCATATTGCAAAAAGAAGAAAGAAATTCTTATTTTTAAAAGCACGGAAAAAATACACATAATAGATCAAAATAAATAACATTTAATTAAAAACTGAACTTAATTGAAATTTAAAATTCACACTATGTAAATAAAAAAATCTTTTTTTATTAAAAACAGATAAAAACAATTTAAAAAAGCAAAAAGTAATTAACAAAATAAAGACAAGTAATAATTCAAGGAAAACAGAAATTAATACAATTTTTACAAAAAAGATGCAATGGTTGAAAAAGCTGAAAAAATAATTTACGATGATAAATTTTAAATAAAACTACAATTAAAAATTATTTTTATTTGCAAAATACAATAAAGAGAAGATCTTGTTTGATAACTCCCAAACACAGTAAATTAAAAATGTGTAATAAATAATTTCATCCCATGACAGAAAGCGATTTGAGCGGGACCGGCGCGGAATGTCCCCGTTTTTTCCTTCAATTTGACGGTATTTTGCAATTTTTGTTCAGTTTAACCGGTTGAAAGGAAATAATCATAAGTTAAATATAAAATAATCAAATAGTTTTAATAATCAATAAAAACTAAAATAGAAGGTTGAGAGAATTCATTATATGTATTTATGCTCCACAAAAGTGTTCTCGAAAAGCCAAGCAGAAAAAAAGCCATCAAATTTTGACTTTTAAGAAAATTAATTTATAAAAAACTAATGGAAAAATAATAAATTTTTGCTGTATTCGGAAAATAAAGTGTTCAACAGAAACAGTTTAAAAAATGTAATTTAATGTAAATGAAAATCCATTAGATCCAAAAAAATCGGCAAATGAAAGTAATCATTTAAAAGAGAAAATTGCCATCAAATCAATTCCCATCCGTCAGAGATCAAAATGCTCAAATAATTAATTCACTTCCGCTGAGTTTGACGTTTGACTCGGCGGAAACAATGGCCTAAATTAAGAGTAATTGCTTCGGAGAATTCATACAGAATACTTTAGTGCTGTTATCGCTTATAAATTGGTAAAACCAAAATGGATTGTTGGATTTTGAAAATTCAAATGAAATAAATAATTAATTAATTAATAATTTCATGTAAAACAATATAGCACATTAATTATGCATTAAAAAAATATTCACCCAATGCAATTATTGTCCCCAGCAAGCAAAATGTGGACACCCGCGTACAAATGTTCGTCTTTAGCCGCCGTCTGCCCAATGATTGGGCATCGTTCCATTATCCACCAACAAATGTCGCCAAAATCCACTTCTTTCTGCAGCGTCAGCTTTTCCTTCGTCCGTTCATTGACCAATTCGAATTGTTCAGTTGGCTGTGACACATTGGGCAGAGCAGCAGAAGAAGCAATTGCAAAATTTATGTAGTAATTGGCAGAAGTGGTTGCACGGATAAAAATACCTGGACAAAGCAAATGCCAAAATTAAATGCCATAATGGAGATCGGCTCGAATTGCCCCCCGGATTTTAATGGACTGCCAGAACCCCGAAAATCATGAAAAAGTACCGGGTCCGGGCACCCTGGTTAAAACCGCGATTTTCTTTTTACCATGCGAAAAAAAGCGGGGCTGGATCTTAACGAAGAGGAAAAAGAGGGAAATTTCTGAAAATTTTGACTAACTTTCTTTACAAATTTCATCAAAATTCCAAAGAGAGGGGTTGTGGGTCGCTGGTCTCGAATCTGACATTCATTTTAATTTAATCAAAAACCATTGCAACACCAAAAAATAATCATTCTATACAGGTATGAACACACAGAGATTTTGAATTTTCGAATGTATGTTCGAATTCGGGAACGGGATTCGAGATTAGTCAAAATGAATGTTGAATAAGATCAGCGATCCTCAAAAACCCACATAAAACATATTTTCAGGACTTTTTAGAACAAAAACAAAGTTTTTTTTTAAAGGGGGGGGGGGGAATCAGCAATTTTACCCGAAAAAATACGAGAACGACCTCTTTGAAATTGTTGATCCATTCAAAGTTTCTTCTGCCTGATGCATACAAACAATGGTTTAAGCTACGCAATCGCTTCGGCTGTCCGTCTTTTCTCGGAGAGTGCAGCCATTTGGACAACAATTGGCCAGCAGAATAAGTTGCATTTAGTGGCCCATCATCATCAGCAAGTTGGTCGGGGAACATCACATAAGATTGGATTGAATTCAGCCGGGCGAGATCAGAGAAAATTGTTGGCGAAATGAGACGAAGAAAAGTGTCCAAGTGATCAGCACAGGGGGAAATGTTCAAGTGGCGAATGTTTGACCCAAAAATGGGCCAAATTTGGCGCACAAAAACATCCCAAATGGGCTTGACATCAGTTTTTGATGAAAATATGTCCACCGCTAAATGGGTGGATTTGGCGAAAACGTACGGATTGGCACGGAGAAATTCGATGACGGAGTGATCGATGAACTGAAATGGATGTTTTCTATGGGATTAATTAGGGTTTAAAGTTCAAATTAATCAATTTGAAGCTCCCTAAAACGGATTTTCTTGGGCAGCGGATGGTCCGGCAATTGCCATTGAAATGTTTGTCCACCAGGGCATCGAAACGGGGCGAAATCAGTGCCAATTTTAGGCCGAGTTGAGGACGACCAAAGAATGGGAAAATGTCCATCCAAAGGTCGTTGCACACCCAACTGAAATTGGGAACAGAAAACATTGTGTGGCATGACAATTCGTACAAAGGCTTAGCCATAATCTTAGGCTTTTTATTATTGTATGAGTTGCCATTAACTCACTCAAACATTGGCACGTTAGTGCCATTAAAATGCCAAATTTGGCTCATTTTTTCACCAAAATTCGATGATTCAATTTTTTCTCTGTCCACAAAATGAGTTTGGTTTAACACAAAATTTTGTGTGCATTAAAATTCCTAATTTAATAAGAATTAAAAAAACAAGGTAAGTTTTTCAATGAAAAAATCTTAGTAGGCCAAAGGAACCAAAAAAAAAAAATTGTTTTGTTTTTTGCCATTCATTTTTCTATTTGAACGAATTTTTCTCAATTTGCAGTTCGACACACCATCCCAAAAAACGAGATGTGTACCAATAAATAGAGAGTGCCAGAGAAAAACATTATCTTTTTTTCTCTAATTTTTTGTCTCCTTTTGGCGTACTATCTAATATTTTCATTATTCGGAAAAACAACATTTACTTCGTGATGTTTAACTTTTTTTCGGCATGTTAAATCCACACCAAATTTTGCATATCGATAGAGAAATATTTTCTGCATCGATTAATGCGAAAATAACTTTTGTTTATGCGCTAGATCAAAAGTTACATATTTAAAATTAATAAATTTTATTTTTTAATAGATTGATGGCTAAACGAAAATTAATAAGTGAGCTGCAAAACAAAAAAGCGGCCCAAAAACGATGGGACAAGCGGGAGGAGAGAAAAGCGCAGACGGCCAAGGCGATACAAGCTCGCCTGGCCAAGAAAAGTGAGTTTTTTCACCAATTTTTTACTCAAAAAAGCATTTTTTAAAATTTCAGACGCTCCACAGCCGAATCCCAATGCCGAAACGCCGTCGCAGGACGAAGCAGGGCCGTCAACATCTGCTGCACCGACAGAAGAAGCGATGGAGCCGCCACCACCAACTCCAGGGCCAGTGCCAACGCCGGACATGGACGAGGAAATTTTGGAATTTGATGATTTGCCGCCGTCAACATCCGCCACACCAATCGGCGATTTGTTGCCGTTTCCGACAACACCAACTGCGCCAATGGACACCGGAGAGACGACCCCGCCACCTCTGGCCATTGACGAGCGATCAGAGCGCATCGAACATCTGGAGAAGGAGCTCAAGGACCGCGACGACACAATCACTTTTCTGCGCGAGCAGGTGCGAAACCGACAAGCGCTGATCACCGATCTGCGTCGCCAGCTGGACGAACAAATGGCACCGCCGATGGCACCACCAACGAGCAGCAAAAGTGAGTGAAATTTCTTTTTCAGTTTCATAAATTTGATCATTTTTTCAATTTCAGCGCCACCCAACAGAGGAAGACCGAAGAAAAGGCTGGAAGAACTGCAGCGCAGCGCCAGGCGCGACATCGTCGACCAAATTGTGGGCGTCATCGATCGTGATCGCTCGCGTTCCGCGAGCCGCGCATCGCTGGATCGGATCCATCGGGATATCCGCCACAAATTCGCGCACTACACGCCAAAGAAGGGCCAGGAGCGGAAGGAGGGGATGGAAGCTGAGGATGGGCTTCTGCTGCTTGCCCAGCTTGGGACACAGATGGCTTACAAACGGATGAAGGCGACTCTGAGGCTGATCGACAGGCGCTTCGACACGTTTCCGCGCGCTTCAGATTGTCCACGGCAAAGGACAATCTGATCAGCCTGGTCCCTGCCCGTGGTCTGCCACTGAAGGTCAGTGGCGATCACGGGCAGGGATTCACAAAAATCACCATTTCGTTGGCCCATGCATTGCGCCCAAATTCCCCTTCCAACAATTTTGTTGCGGCTGTTTTTCCCGCAAAAGATTCACGAAAGAATTTGAAGAATTTCTGCGGATCGTTGTGGGAACAAATTGAGCTCCTCAATGAAATTGACGGGCGCAAAGTGAAATGGTGAAAATAAATTTGTGTTTTTTGATTTTCTGAAAATTTTCCAGGTTTCTTGGCGGAGATCTGTGTTTTCTATGGGCGGTGATTGGCCATTGCGGTTCGGCAATGACAGCATTCCCATCCCCTGTGTGTGACTGCCGAAGAGACCATCTGATCAGTTCAGCAAAATGCCAACTTCGAACTGTGCAGGAATTGGAGAGGCAAGCCGATCAGTTCCAGCAGCTGACCCATGGCGGCGACAAAGCAACGGCAGAGGCTCGGGCTCTGACGAAAGGCATTGTTTGTGCATCTCTGCTGCCGTCGATCAGTTTTGAGCAGATGCTGTTGGCCCCATTCCACGTCTTCCAAGGCCTCGGAAATGCTCTGATCAAGGAGTTGGAAGCTGGAGAAAATGCCGAAATTGCTCAGCAATTCTTCAGACGAATAGGGGCAAAGAGGGAAGCGTTCAGAAAGCGCGACTTGACGGGGAACAGCATCCGCAAAATCCTCGTCCATGCCGATCAAATGGAGGCCCTTTTCGAGACGGAATGGGCGAAAACAATTTGCCAAACAATGGCACATTTGGGGAAAATCCAAATTTTCACCAAAGTAATTGGTTTTCATTTTTGTGGAAATAATTTTTTTTAATTTAAGGCCCAGCCATTGTCTCCAGGTGATTTGGATGGACTGGAGACGGCAGTTTACCAGTTCAAGGCATTTCTCGACGAACAACCAATGGTGCGAACGCTTCTTTCAAAAAAGACAAAAGCCCATTTGCTGCTTCACCACTTTGTTCCGTTTGCGCGCCAACACGGATTTTTGGGCCTTTTGGATGAGCAGGGTGGGACCATATCATTTTTGGGGGTTCAATTTTAAAAGTTGTGATTTTTCAGGAGATGAGGCACTGCATTCCGTGTGGCGGCGACTTGAGCAACTTTGGAAGACGATGCCGGACTCTGAACAAATGCGACAACAGCTGGAGCATCATTTCGTCTCGAATTGGCTGCTGGACACCGGCAGACTCGACGAATTGAAGCTGGTGAGTTGATGGAAGGGGATTTAAAATTTTAATCCAACTAATTAAGCGAGAGGAGGAACAACGGGAGCAAGCGGAGGAAGACAAAACGAATGAGAAAGTGATCAAGATGCCGACGTCGATATCGTTGACTGATCGAGGATTGATGGTTATTTTTCATTACACATGACAAATAAAAATGTTTAAAAATTTGTAAACAATTTTAAAATCATTTTGGTCACTTTTCCTTTTATTTATTCACTAAAATCATCGAAATACAGCTATAGCATGCACTGGGAATCGAACCTGGGACCCACCCCTTTGGTGACCTTCTCAAAGACCACTGAGACAGGTATTTAAATCTTTTTTGGTATTGGAGCTCATTTCTGGGATGGTGTGTCGAATAGTATAAAGTTTTTGCATGGTCAGGAAATGATTTTTGAGTGCAAATCCAAAAGGGGTACCATTTAAAATTCATATAAATTATTAATTATCATTTGACTCACATTTTCCTCAACTTCGGTTCTCCAAATGGTGCCATAAATGAACCCAACGATTGCTGCTGATTTTCACCAATTGTGGCAGAAGAAATTAAGCAAAGGTCGGCGGAGGAACGTTTTTTCATTTTTTCGACGGGCGACGCCATTAAAAAAAAATTCTCTTAAAAAATAAAACAGAAAATTAATAAATTTTACCGGCCTTAAAAATTAATGTTCAATCAAAACAATAAAAAATGAGGCAATTTTAAATGAAATCCAAAAATAAATAAAATCGGAAATAAAAAGTAATCATTTCAAAGAGACGGTTTACCTCAGTTGGGCGCGCACGGTTGGGCGCTCACGGTTGGGCGCTCACGTTTGGGCGCGCACGGTTGGGCGCCAGCATGTTTTTCCACTATAACTTTCTATAACTTTTTTCTTTGTCATCCAAATCCCACAATCTTGGTATCATTCGAAAGCTTAACATATTTAGAAGCTTTTTCTAAGCTATTGCTTAGCGATTAGACAATTACTAAAAAAGTTATAACATGAAATTTCAAAAAATGCAAAATTTTTGAAGTTTTTTGTAAATAAAATTTTTTCCAGGCTTAAAAATCTCTTCTTTTTTTGTTAGGCTAATAGAGCATGTTTAGAGCTTTCGAATGATACCAAGATTATTGGATTTGGATGCCAATGAAAAAAGCTTAAGTGGAAAAGCATGCTGGCGCCCAACCGTGCGCGCCCAAACGTGAGCGCCCAACCGTGAGCGCCCAACCGTGCGCGCCCAACTGAGCGAGTCCGCAAAGAGAAAATTGTCATAAAATCAATTCCCATCAATCAATGATTCGCTCAGAAAACGGTTTTAGGAAAAAATAACAATATTTGAAAATGAAACGAATGCTCATCGAAGCTTTTGATGACACCACCACATCGGACTCCTCGCCATCTTTTCAAGTCCGGCAACAAAGTGCCGGAAAACGGCGGGCATTGGTACTTTCTTCGTTTTTTTAGCAGGAAAAGCAGGAAAGACTCCAAGCAAAAAGATTTTCAATGGAATTTTCTCGATTCTTTCCAAAGCCCGGTATATCCTGTTCATTTTAAAAATGTGGTCTCTAAAAATCGGGGACAATAAAGCAACAAAATCCAAAATTTTTTTTTTTATATTTTTAATGAAATTGAGCAATTTATCCTTGGAATTGCAAACTTTTCCCAATTTTTCCTTAAAAAATCTAAAGCCCTCGTTTTTTTAACAAAAACATAAACAAAAAATTCCATTCTGTTTAGAATCGTGATTTCGCCACCAAATTGGCATCAATTACGTTGACCAGCGGAGAGCTGTGCCGGTTGGACGCGGTGTTTGGCGGTGCGTTTGGCACGGACCACCAGCTGGAGCAGTTCAACCGTGCCGTGTCCGGCTGTCTGTGCCGCCTTGGACGGCACGCGGTCGACCAACGCAGTGCCGTGGTCAGAGCTTTAATTATAATCACTAAATGGAAAAAAATTAACCCGAAAATCATCTCTTTTGGAAGTCGGAGGCCAAAATTTTGAGGGGAAAAACTAAAATTTCAAATTTCGCTACCCTTTGGTGCAATTTTTGTGTAATATTTTTTCGAAAAAATGTTATAAGTTTACTTGAATATATAATAGCATTTGTGGCTAATCCTTCTTTTTGCAGTTTTTAGGCTCAAAAACATAGCCAATTTTGGAGCCGGCAAAACACAAAAAAAAATTTTCGGAAAAATGAAAACTTTCAAAAATCGTGTAAAAATTTCAAACTTTTTGTCGACGATTTCAGGGGAGGGTGCGCAATGATTGTTCAAAAAGCAATTCCATTTTTCACAGCTCATTTTATCTTTTTTTTGTTTACCTCCCAGTTTATAGCGGTGCAAAAAAGTATCCCAAAAACCGAGAGAGAATTTTTCAAAATCCGCCAATTGGGCAATTAATTCATTACCAACCCAAAAAAAAAAAAATTTTTTTTTTTTTTAAAAAAGGAATCAGCTTTTCTTTTTTCAGATTGCGCCAATTGGCGCTGTGGTCGGTCCCGTCGATTTGCACCAAATGGCGTTCCCGCGAAGGCGCATTTTCGTCTTCCAACTTGGCTACTTTGGCTTCGGTCAGGTCGCTGATCAGAAGCCCGACTTGGTGGACTACGGGCCGTGGATGGCCGACATGGACATTCAGGTAAATTGCACACATTTTCCAATAGTTTAAGTGGGACAAAATCGGGAAAATTTTGCAGATTTTACAAAGGGGTCCAGGAAGAATTCCAATTCATGCATTAAAAATTGAGGGGGGGTCGTAAATTTTTTTGGGTAGGTCGCCGAGATTTTGATGACTTTTTTCTTCTTTTTTTTTTTTTTGCTATGCGCCACTTCTTAAAAAATTCATTAAAAATCTCAAAAATAAATTCCCGGCGGTGTCTATTGGCACCGCCGAACCAAAAAAAAAAAAAACATTTTTCTTAAAACATTTAAAAATCCGTCGCAAAAAAAGCGGTTTTAAACAAAGGTGTAGCCAAACCATTGGCTCAGAAATTTGCCTTTACGAATACCCCCCCCCCCCCCTCAGCGGGCTACAATTTTTACGAAATTGAAAAAAAAGAGCTCAAAAATTTTCTTGCGACGTTTTTTATTGCGTTGCGCTTTTTTGGAAAGAAAGAAATCGTAAAATTTAACGAAATGCAATTAAATTTCATATGGTTTTTTTGACCCGAAAATTGAATTTTTGGCATTTTTTTAGCTCAATTTTTATATAAATTATTATTATTGTATAAAAATGTGTTTTTCAGGGTTTGCCATTGCCTTCGGACGAATTCATTGAGCAAAAGGCGCAAATGCTTCACTCATTTTTGGCCGACTCGGCACATCAACAACAACAGCTTTTTGAGCGAGTTTCAGTGGTAAGCGCGAGAACTCATAGATATTTTTATGAAAAATCTAAATTTTGGTAAAAAATATTTAAAATTTTCGCACGAATAAGGAGGGGTGGGGGCGGATAAAGTGCTCCTTTTTGTCCTCAAATTTCAACTTAAATTTTCAAAAATTTTCCGGTGGCGCCTGGCAATTTGTCTTTAGCAGCGACAAAATTTCAAAACGGAGCACCATTCGTCGGCGTTGGACAACCATCAAACGACGACGACGACAAATGGACGGACAGCGGCAAAAAATCATTGCGGCACCAATGGCAACACCGGTGATGTACAACAACAACACCAGGATGATCACGATGACGATGATATTCAGGTCATACATCCACTCATAACTTCAAAAAAAAATTAATTTTTTTTGATCAAAACGATTTTTCTAAATTGGAAATTTTGCGTTTGTTTTCATACATAAAAAAGGGGGGTGGGTCAACCGAAGTCTTTGCGAAGGGGTCTGGGAGGGGGGGTCGACGGTGAGGGGGGGGGGGGGGGTCAGCAATTCAGCAATTAATTTTGCGAAAGGGTGGCCATTCAAAAAACCTTTCAGGTGTTGGAATTTGTCACCGCTTTGTCTACCGTGAAGACGGAGGAGTCCGACGTGGGCAACAGAGACGGCGAAATGCACGATAGACAGCAAAAACAGCAGCAGGCGGGCGGTGAACAGCTTGAACATGATGAGGACGTTGGTGGTCGAGACAGTGAACAGGTGCTGGTTGTGTTGCAATCGCTATCATTTACTCATTTTTATAGACTTTTTGGTTTTGGGGACAGCGATTTTTTTTGTTGTTGAAATTTTTTGATAAAAATTTTCTAAGATTTTTTCCTTGAAATATTTCTAAGCTTGAAAAAAATTTTAATTTCTGCGCGAGATTTTGGGGTCCAGCCTCCGTTTTCATTCCAAAATTACATCAAAAATTTGGCCGCAAATGTCCGAAAATGGCCCTTTAGAAATGGGCCGCAAATTTGGGGCAACTAAATAGCGATTTTGAAATGCATAAAAAAAATGCGATACACCCCAAAACACAGCCGAGACATAACACAGTCGGGAATAAATTTTTAAAAATTTTCAACAAAATTTTTCAAGAAAAAATCTTAGAAAAAATTTTTCTTACAAAATTTTCCAGTGAATTTTTTTGAATTTTTTTTTATAAAACAGTAATTCACCATTAAATTTGAAAAATCTCTGGAAAATTTTTTGAAATTTTTTTTCTCAGAATTTTCTAATAAAAATTTTTTTGACTTTTTTTTTGAAAAATTTCTGTTTGAAAATTTCTTTAAAAAATTATTTCCGGCTGTGTTATGCCTCGGCTGTGTTTCGGCGGCTGTGTTTTGTCCTGTTCTGAAATAAATGAGTTCATCAAAATCGGTGGCCTACCTCCTTTTGCTAAAATTTTTCGACCCCCCCCCCCTCCATTTTTAATGTATAATTGGCACATTCGCAGGGCACTTCTGACGACGCCGAAACTGGTGAGCCACCGTTGGACCAATTGGTGCACAGCACAGAGATGTTGAAGGGTGTCCGCGTCACACTGTCCTCGCTGCGTCAATTGGTTAGCCTTGAGCCAATTCGGCACAATTTGGTCGGCTGTTTGGTGGCGTGCCGGGTGCAGAACATGGCCAACAACTATGACAACAGCAACAAGAACAACGGCGAACAATTAGGGGTATAAATAAATTGTAGGCCCATGTACAGAAAACAAATTTTGCGGCCAAGGGGGGGGGGGGGGAGGGGGTACGAGGGTCGGAGCAGGTCGGTCGTTCCCCCCTCCCCCGAATTTTTTTTTTTAAATTTCAACTTTGAAATTTTCGGTGCCCCAACATTTGCGCCTCGGACATTTGCGGTCCATTTCTTTAGAGCCTTTTTCGCACATTTGCGGCCACATCCAAAACGACACTTGCGGTCCGACTTTTTCGACCCCAACCAAAATTGGCGCTGATTTACCAAAAATCCTTTTTTTCTCTTAAAATTTACGCGAACTTTATTCAACCAGGGCACCGCAATCCACATGAGTCACGTGGTCCACCCATAAAACAATTCTGAATTCTTCAATGATTTTTACCACAAATACAAAAAATGAAATAAAATTGAAAAAATAAAATTTTTTTGAGTTGCGAAAATTCCGTAATTTTTTCTAACCATGTCACGCATTGTTGTTGAAAATTGTCTTTTTTGCAGGTGATTGTTGACGAAATTGTCCAAGCGGATTGTGACAAGCTTTTGTTCAAGCACTTTTCGTCCGTCCCTCTCCATTTGGATAAGTTGGTCGACATTGCAATAACTGACATAGTCTTTCGGGATTGGATCGACAATCTCACAGAATGGGTACTGTAGTTTTTTAAACCGCTTTTTCGAAAAATGTTTTGAGAAAAATTTGGCCGGAGGTACCTTCAGGGAAATTTTGAAAATTCAAATATGATTTGTTAACAGATTTCCATAAAAAGAGTTAAATTTTACGCTTTTGAGCCATTTTCAAAGAAAAATTATTATTAGTTTTTATAGGCACCGCCGCCGGAAAATTTTTTGAATTTTTTAATGTTAAGATTTTTCATAAATCTTTAAGTTTTATTTGCTAGGACAAAAAATATGTTATCTTATGCAATTGAAAAAACGGCTGCACCCCAAAATCTCGCCGCAGAAATTCTTTTAAAAAAATTTCAAACATAGAAAAGTTCGAAAATTTTTCTAAAAGTTTTTTCTTTTCAAAAAAAATTTCGGCGGCGAGATTTTGTCTTGTCCCCGAAAAAACGAAGTCCATTTTATATTTAAAAAAAAAAAGTTACGAAAGGCCCGTTATATTAGCAAATCTTACACCCAAATTTCGTTTTTTTTTTTTGCCGTTATTGTCGGCACAAAATTTTCTCTAATGAATTCCCCTCCTTTTTAAAGGGTGAATCTTTGCCACTGTTTTCACTGTACCGTCTGCGTCGATGCATGTTGTATGATCGGCTGAAAAAATTGAAAAAGTCGGAGAAACTGTCGCGAACTCAGCGCCGGAAACTGCGTCGGGCAAAGGAACAGCAGCAGTGGGCGAACCAGCAACAAAGCGGCAGTGAAAGTGGCCAACAACAACAACAAATGAATACGGTAGCATACAGTGTCGGGAGGAGGGGGAGCATTTTTATATGGTAACATACAGTGCGGAAAGGGATGGGATGTACTTGAATACGGTAGCATACAGTGACGGGAGGAGGGGGAGCACTTTTATATGGTAACATACAGTGAAAGAGGGGAGGGAGGGCGGCGTGTAACTTGAATACGGTAGCATACAATGAGGCGCGAGGGCGGTGCACACATTTGAACTCGCAAATTGTTTATATTTATTTATACAAAAAATAATTTGTTGAAGGCGGTCGCTCATCAGCAGCAGCAGAACCAACAACTTTATGACGAAACGCTTGTCAGGGAGTTTGACCAAATTTTTATGTGCCCCCGGGAGTTGGTTGGACTGCATCAGCTTGGCCGGTCCGCGTTTAGCCGTGTTGCAGTTGGGCTGTACGTCAGGCAGCACATGGGCCTATGGGTTGAGCAGATCAAGCGCGTGTCGTTTGGTGCCACGCCATACACAATGTACGGCCAGGTGTTGACCACGGTGCTCCATTTTGAGCATGCCCAACCGTGCACCATCAATGCGCTGCATTTCTTCGGACAGCAAAGCAAAATTGACTTTATCAAGCGGCATCTGTTCAACAAACACATCACCAGCGAGAAGCAGCAGCAGCAGGGAAAAGCGGTCCGAATGCAAATTTCATATTTGTTTAGGCAAGGGCGTATCTAGGGGGAGGGGAATCCACCCCCCCCCCCCCCCCCCCGAAATGAAAATATTTAAAAAATTTTCAGCAAATAATTGAAAAATTTTTAACGAAAATTTTAAATTGGGTACTTTTTTGAATTTTATTGTCACTTTTCTTCACAAATTGGACTCAAATTTGCACAAAAACTTTCCCGACGGCGCCTATCGGCACCGCCAGACCCCCGTTTTACTTTGTTTTTCGGCATTTTAGCTTTTAACCCCAAAATTACAAAAATTTGACAATTTTTGGCGCAAAAAGGGCTACAAATCCCTGTTTTTGCCGCTTTTGTTTGAGAACGGAATTCATTTCATTTAAAATCAATTTTTTGTCTAGGTTTGCTACAAAAGTAAAAAAAATTTCGTTCAGATTACGCCTATGCAAATCAAATTTCATCCACCAACCGCTGATTATGTCATGCGCAAAAGTCAGCAATTGCGCGACGAACTCAAAAAGTGAACACAAACTATTTATTTTTATTATTCATTATCAATTTGTTGATGTTATTTTACTTTGATTAGTTTTTCCATTTTATGTGAAATAAATAAATGTGCCTAAAATGCCATACACTGAGACGACTAATGAATAGAGGGGCATCCATCAATTATATGCACATAAAATCGCAAAATATACCAAAAAGAAAAAATACATAAATTTTCTTTATGAATGCAAGATATTCCAAATCTCTTCAAATTTGTTAAGCTTTTCCTAATATAATGTGAAAAATCATTTTGGAAGAAAAAAACCAAAATAATTTTTTAATTACTGTACATTAAAATATGTTGACTAGTGTAAACTAAAACAGATGATAGAATTAGCATCATATTCTTGATACAGTAATGTTAAATTTGCAATATATTTTGACTTCTTTTGTATGTTTAGAGAAATACAAGGAAATATTTAATTCGTTTTACTCTTTTGTATTTATTAGTTAATTTAAAATTATATCTCGCCATTTTTGGCGCCTATTTCCAGTATTTTCGAAAAATCCTTAACAAAAATACAATAAAAAAGAAAAATATACCCCTAAGAAATGACCCAAAAAATTTTCAGAAAATACACCCCTAAGAATGAAAAATTTTCACAAAAATGAATCCCTAAAATATTTTTTTCTTGATAAAAATTTGATTTAAAATTTGTCCTTATTCGAAAAAAAACTAAAATATTTCATAATTTCATTTACAATTGAAATATAATTAAAATTATGTTTTTTTTTTAAATTTTTATGTGTTTTGCTACCTAAAAAGTGTTAAGAAAAATTTTCATTTGACTATTTTCTTGCCTATTTAATGTCCATTTCGCGTTTTTTGGTGATTAATTATTTGTCAATTTTATTTCCATTTAATTCATGCGATTATTTCTAATACTAATAGGAGTTATATTTTATTTAAATTTTTTATCAATAAAAATTATGAATTACTTGCGTTAACTTTATGAAGATTCAACAAATTCTTTAAATTTTAAGATATAAAATATTCAAAATACTTTAATGGAATAAAATAAGGGTTCTTTAAAAAAAGATTTTTAATTCTCTGTTTAAATTTTTTTTAAGTTAGGCATATACAAAAGTAAAGATTTATCTGCTAATTGCGTAGTTTAATATCTTTCATTTTATTCTGCAATAATAATAATAATAAAATTCTCATAAAATGTAATATTAACAGTTGAATTTGTACATATTTCCAAAAATCCCTTAGTTGTGATTACCCGACATTTGCTTGCGGACCGACATTTGCGGACCGACATTCTGGATTGAACTGTAAAAACAAAAAATAATAATTTTCTAAAATTAGGGGCCCATGTTATATTTTTATGTGTTCCGAGTTAATCAGTTAAGGGCAAATATAAAGTTTATATAAAATTTTCCTAAAAATTCCGTTTTTCATTGGCTACTAATACTCGGTTAGTTCATCCACCCTTTAGGGATGAGTGATTTGATAAATTTGTTCATCAGCATCGAAATTTATAAATCCACGAATTTTTCTTTATTTCATGTTGTCATTTGTAAAAATGTAATAGGTATTCATAATTTTGGATTTATAGTTTTAGATTAGGAAATTTTGGACAATTAACTTTTTTTAAATTTTTGTTGGTTCTTAATATTAGTTGCGAGGTCTGCCTGATACCGTTAGGCTAAGAGTAATAGGTGAAACACGAAAACAAATGACTTGCATATGAAGTAGAGCATTCTTTTTTCTTTTTTTTTACCAATTTGCAACCTTAAAATATTATAGGTCATAAAATTTCAGCCTAGTTCTGGTTAATTTTTCCCATCAAGAAAAATTTTAAAAAAGTGCTAGTATACTTTTCTCTAATTGAGACAATAGCCTCGAATAAGCACACTTAAATATTAGCTTACCGTAATAATTTCAATTTTAGGAGTATTGAAAACTTACATAAAATGTTTTCATAACTTTTTTTTGACAGTTTAACCCAGAATAACGGTCCGCAAATGTCGCACTACGTTAGTTGTATCTTAAAACTTTGAACAAAAGACATAATATAAAGCTACCACAATAAAAGAAATAAAAACTCAAAACGAAACCCCATAAAAATGCTTAACAAAAAGCGAAAAAGGAAGGTCGTTGGCGTTTTCTTCTCTTTTCTGTTTTCTTCTCTTCCGACTAATTTTTCTTTCTTTTTACTTTTTCTTCTTTTCCTTTACTCTTCAAATTTCTTCTTCAATTTCATCTTCCAATTCCTCCAATTTTTCTTTCATTTTTTCCATCTTTTTGTCGTCATTCTTAGACTTCTTTTCAAATTCGATCTTTAATTCATGGTAAATCTTTTCAATTTCTTCCCATAATTCTTTTTTCCCAATTTTACCAAGTACCATTTCCAACATTTTCCATTCGATCATTTTTCCATAGCTTAACTTAGTGTAATACTGATCCTTACATTCAGCAATCAAAGAAGGCAAAAGAAATTTTTGGATTTCTGAAAAAAACGTTTTTAAAAAAAGAATTTTTTCATAGTTTTAGAGTAATAAAAAATTTATCTAAATAATTACCTTCTTTTAAGTTGAGATTGAGATTTACTTCTTCGCCAAAATTCATTATCTTCTCTTGATAATTTACGATATTTTGTTCAATTTCTTTTATATTTTTTCCAATGTGTTTTTCTTCTCCTCTCATTATTTTCACTATGAAGTTTCTGAGTGCTTCCTTTTTAAGTCTAAATGCTGTAATTCATTTTTTGTTTTAAGAAAGAGCCACATGGGATCGAGATATCACCGGGATTGGCCCCCGAATCAAGATTTTTAGGTCCCAGTCCTTGTTTTTCAAAAACTCAAGTCATGATCCCGACTTTGCAATTCTTGTTGGATCGGGATTGAAAATAAGCACTGGAAAGAATGGGTATTAGCAAAAATTAATCAGCGATCTAAATAAAAACAAATTTTTATAAACTTTTTCAAAATTTGAAAAGATATTTGCTAAATAAAACACATTCAATAAAATTATTTAAGAATTGTGCAAATTCTTTTAAGTAAATAATAGGGATGTGCGAGAGTCTCGGTTCTCGGTTCCCGACTCGGGAAATTTCTCGGATTTTTCGCTTCCCGGTCTCGGTTACCGGTCTCGGAAACCGAGAAATTTTTACACGGTTAAGGATGGCTATTTCGGGTGGAGGAGGTCGCCAGCGAAGGGGGAAAAGAGGAAAAATTATTGAATTTTGAACATATTTTTTAAACAAAATTCATGAAAACTCCCAAAAAAATTCCCGTCGGCGCCTACCGGCACCGCCGCACTCCCCGCCTAAAAAAGAAAGTTTTTTGAAAAAATGCCGCAAAAAAAGCCTTTTGAATGTAAAATGGTCGCCAATTGTCTCAAAACCACAAAAATTGATCATTTTTTTGGTGAAAATCTGTTAACAAATCGGAAAGAAATTATAAAAAAATTTTCCGGCAGCGCCTATCGGCACCGCCGGACCCTCTCCCCTCGCCTATTCTTCAAAATTTTTTGGAAAAAGCACGCCGCAAAAAAAAATTGTTAAAAATTTGATTTTTTGATCCCGAATGCACTGCTAACGTTTTGCTTATTTGTTCCCCGAAATCGTAAAACAGATATTGGGAGACAAAAAATATAATATTTTGATATATTTTTCATCGAATAATTGTAAAAATAACTCATTTGAAGCAATTTTGCGAAGTGTCTTATTTTTGATTTAAATCTTATTTTTTGGCCTTGATGTTCTTATTTTGAAAAAATTTGATCCGAACCCTGGCCTACCGGCAGCGCCGGACCCCCATGTTCCCCAAAAATTTTTTGGAAAAAGTGCGCAAAAAACCCGTTTTTAAAAGAGCAAAAAATGCCGTCACTTTAATGTTGAGACTCCTAGCAAAAATCCGTTTGACCTACCCCCTTTTTAATGCGTTTTTGATTTAAAAAATATATATTTGAATTAATTTCATTTAAATTTCTCGGTTCTCAATTCCCGAGTCGAGAAATTTCTCGGGTTTTTTGGGTCTCGGTTCTCGTATCATTTCCCGGGGTCAATTCTCGTTTATCGTATCGTTTCTCGGGGTCATTTCTCGGTCTCGGTCTCGGTTCCCGGTAAAAATCCTTCTCGCACATCCCTAGTAAATAAGTCAAATTACCAAAATGTTCGTTTTACGATTTCTAGAAATTTTCAAAAATTTAAAGAAAATTCTAACACCTTTTCCCATCCCATACACTCCTAGTTTAAACATAAGAATTTGGCAAAATGTCCAACCGTTCGTCAGTGCATTTTGCTACCGTTTTTTGAATAAATTTTCCAACAAAGTCAATGTCTGGCAAATATTCTGCTTCACGCGCTTTCTCTAATAATCCCATCACAAAACGCGCAATTATGCAAAACTGGTTTTTCACTGATAATTCATTTTGCTCATTGTTTTTGTGATCCCAATATTTATAAATAAAATGCAAAATTTTGGGGTCCGAAGGGTTAAACAAAATTTGATCGTTCTTCTCCAAGTAATGGAGCATTTCTGCCAGTTTTATCACTTCATAAACAGTTGGCGATTTGGACAATTCTCGCAAAAATAATTTAAAGATATCTTTAAGTAATTAATTTGATAAAAAAGTTACGGGTCATATATTAAATTTATAAACCATATTTTTCGCAATTTTTGCGTCATCTCAAGAATCTTACCTCACAATAATTTTGTTCAAATTTCAGAAATATTTCTTATTATTTTAAACTAAAAACAGCTAAATTTTACCTTCGTATTTATGATTTCGCTTTCGCCTATTTAATTGATATTCTTGCTTTGCTTTTTGCTCAATTAATTCTTCCGCATTTTCCAAATAAAAATAATACGGTAAAAGCCAATTTGGAGTATTCAATTGGATCATTTCTTTTTTAATGTTCATTTTGTATTTATACCAATAAAAACGATGCGAATCGCTACTAAAAGGATATTTAAAATTTTTTCATTATTTATGTTTTTTTAATTTATTTTATTGTAATATAAATAATATTTAGAATTTAAATTCTTATACAATTTGCCCAATGCGAATAAAAATGTTGGCACATTTTGGTAAATTAATTCATCGAATTGAATGAACAGGCGAAATGCAAATGAGAAAAGCATATTTAATAATGCCCAATTTTCATCTTTGAAAAGCTTAACTTGTCTCTTTTCAGCCAAAAATAAATAATTTTCTTTTGATACAACAGATTGAATTGTTTCCACGAAATCAATTTCATTTTTAAGGTTTGTTTCGTTTGTAATATTTCTTAAAATAAGTTTTTATAAGAATTTATGGATAATATCTTAATTAATTAATTACCTTTTAATGAATTCGCTGAGTCGTTTAATGATGTGTTTACCCATTGACAATGGAAATGTAAGCAACTGCTTTGTTTCATCATATTTCACATCATTTGAATGCTTTTTCAGTGTTCCATATAAAATTTGGCCAAATTTTCGAATTGCACTTCCTTCATTTCTCAGATTTAATCGGCTGCTATATTCGTAATCAACGGCACTTCTGTAATCCGATTTAATTTGGTCTAACATTGGCAAAAGTTCATCCTTCAGTAATTTCATTTTTTGGTCAAATGTTTTATCTTTTGTTTTTCCTATAAAATAATCTAATTTTAAGCAATTCGTTAGACAAAATGTATTAACATGTCGTTCATAAAATTCAATATTTCGTCTCAAAATTTGAAATTCGTTTGATTTGGTCAAATTTACGATTATATTTTCATTATGTGTTTGGTTCTTCAATACAGAATCAACAATTTCTTCAAGCTCTGTGCAGGACTCTATTACATCTAAATGTTGGGAAATGATTCATTGTTATATGAAATTATTCTTTTATGTGTCAAAAAGTCTTTAATATTTCGTATTGCTTTAATATCGCAAATTCAGCCAAAAAATAAATTGTCCCGGCGACAAATTATCGCTCATCAAATCCTTTGCCGGTATTTAAAAAATGCTGTGAAAAATTAACTCATGGGATTTTCAAACATAAAAGTGAAATAGATTTATTAATTTCTCCACTTTTCAGCCCCTTTTTAGTCTGCTCTTGGCATATTACTAAGAAATTTTTCGTTTCAATTTTAGCATAATTTACCTTTAAAGCCATTAGAAGTAATTCCAATTGCCATAACATAATTCCACAACGGCTCACTGAACAATTCCAACTCGAGCTGAGAAGAACTAAAAAATGATTTTAAAAAGGCTTAAATTATTTTCAATATTCAAAAATAAAAACTACCCTTCTGTCGGTGTATTGTTGTCGCAAAATATTCTATAAGTTTCAAACAAAACTCTTCCGCAATGTTCTATATTTTCACTGACAAAAATATTAAATTCATCAAATTTATGTGGGAAATTTGCTGCCAACTTTTGTCCAAAATTAATCAATGCGCAGTCAATTTTACTCGGTTTATTTTTGGCAATTTGTGAACTGAATTTTTATTTATCCGTCAATTAAGCGCAGAATCACCAATGAAAAAAATTTTAATTGAATAAAAAAAATAATTAAAATATATGCACTGCAGGATAAATTTTGCGCCGACATATTTTCTTTATCATAACTTTGTTTGTTGCTAATCAATTTAAATAAATTTATTACCAGCGCCTGGATTGTATGGGTTTCATACTTTTTTTAAGACTTATTTCAGCGTAAAAATCACTATTTTTAGCTTGGTTTAATGCTTCTAGGATGCCTTTTTATTTCCATATTTGAGATTTTGTCCATATTTCGATATTTTCTCAAAAATTTTGGAAAATATCCTCCTAAAACCGAAGGAAAAAACACAAATAATAAAAAAATCATTCATGAGCAAAATTTCGCGTAAAAATGATTTTTTTTTTTTTTGCAAATTTACTAATTTTTGCTGTTTTTTTCTAAGTTCAATATTATTATTTTTTTAAATGTAACAAAAAAAGGGAACACAAATATTAAAAATACAAACAAAATGAATTTAACATACAGCCAGGATAGTGAAGATGATGATGATGATGACGAAGATGGAATTGGTTGAGATAAAACTGAAGAAAATTTCGCCTTTATAAATTCGTAAATTTCTGTCGAATTATTTGTTTTTCCCTTAATTTTTTCATGCACTTTGTAAATTTCTTCGTAGGTCAATGTGAATTTGGAAAGTTCGAGAATGAATTTGAAATTTTCTGAAAATTATTTAATAAAAAATTTAATATAATTAAATTAGCTAAATAAAAAAATTAAAAATTTGATTCGTTTGTTAAAAGTAAATGAGGCACTAACGAATGTATTTCTGTTGTTCAGAATTGTACTCCAACGAAATTTGATTTGGTGATAAAAATTGGGCCCACAAATGTTGCCCCTTTTCGTCCATTTGAATAATTTGAAATGGATAAATTCTAAAATTTCAAATTACAAATGTGTATTAATTAAAATTTAATGTCCAATTTTTTTTTACCCATTTTCATCGTTTTTTTCGTCGTTATTTTGTGCTGACAAAATTTTATAGGCAGACAGAAGAGTGTTCAACTGCCATTTCTCGATGCCATGATGTTTTCCGAAATATCTAAGGAAATCCATCGTTACAAGTTAATGATTGCAGTTTAATCTTTGATGGATGATTAAAATAAAGATTTACTAAGTTCTTGCTTTTTCAATTTGTGTTAAGCAGGAAAGTTACAGGCTATGGGTATTTAAAACTATTGTTACATATATTTTTGGTTTTTAAGCGCAAAAGATGTCAAAATAAAGAAAATATAAATTAAACATTTTTTATGAGTTATTCATTAATGAGTTGTGAGTTTTCGAAAATAGGCGGTACTCATAAAACCACAGCTAATTGCCATAGGGGTACTCATTAAAACCATCCAGCTAATTGCCATAGGGGGACTCATTAAAACCATTCAGCTAATTGCCATAGGGGGACTCATTAAAACCATCCAGCTAATTGCCATAGGGGTACTCATTAAAACCATCCAGCTAATTTCCATAGGGGGACTCATTAAAACCATCCAGCTAATTGCCATAGGGGTACTCATTAAAACCATCCAGCTAATTACCATAGGGGTACTCATTAAAACCATCCAGCTAATTGCCATAGGGGTACTCATTAAAACCATCCAGCTAATTGCCATAGGGGTACTCATTAAAACCAGGGGACTCATTAAAACCATCCAGCTAATTGCCATAGGGGGACTCATTAAAACCATCCAGCTAATTGCCATAGGGGTACTCATTAAAACCATCCAGCTAATTTCCATAGGGGGACTCATTAAAACCATCCAGCTAATTGCCATAGGGGTACTCATTAAAACCATCCAGCTAATTGCCATAGGGGTACTCATTAAAACCATCCAGCTAATTACCATAGGGGTACTCATTAAAACCCTCCAACTAATTGCCATAATTACCATCCCTATTTGAATTAATTAAGCGTTTACTTAAAGCAAAGGACGACTCGGGCGGCAAACGAGAAAGCCAATTGCATAATTTGGTTCATTACTATTTTCTTAATTTGTTTTTCTTTAGAGAAGAATTCAGTTTTGAATTTTTCACCAATTTTATGGCCAAGTGATTGGTCATAATGCAAAAATTCTTCAGCTTTTGTGTCCCAAATCGATAGTGGGACGACTTTGAAATTCAGATACGCAACTTTTAAATTTTCGTTTTGATTAATCACCCGAAAATGGGCAATTTCTGCCGCACATTTGACAAATGTAAAATTAAAAACAGTCCTTTTTTGCTTTTCTGAATAGTGACTCATTTTCCATCCTTGTACAATTGAATCTTAAAATGGAATTAAAATTTTATTTTTTATTAATATTGTCGAGAAAATTTCCAAAAATTACTTTTTTTTCAAAATTTTATGGACTTTTTGTGTAAAATGTCGTTTTAAATATTGGACCGCTCTAAAAAAATTATTATTTTTTAAATATCACATAAAAACCTACCAAAACAATCATTGTTGTCTCTGTGGCTTTTGTAAAGTTCGTCCATAAATTTGGAAAATGTAAGGACATTTTTAGCCGAATTGGTTGAGTCCCAATCATATGACGAACAAATGGAAAAGCCGAGGAAAATCAGAAAAATTAAAATAAAGAAAATTTTTGAGCGCATTTTTCTAAAAAAAGATTAATACAGCAATTTATTCAAAATATATTCCTTTGAATTTGTTTTTTCATGTTTTTTATTATAATGATGGCTTATGCTATTAAAAGCATTAAGCATTGCCTATTCTAAGTAATAAATGATACCCAAATGCGCATATTTACAGAAATAGTGCTAGCTCTAACTTAAAATATCAATGATAATAAGAAATTTTAAAAGCAATAATTTTATAATTTACTGAGAAAAATTTAGAGTATATTTTTCTCGAAGTTTTGAGCATTTTCGCGCAGCTTAAAGTTCCAAGGCCAAACAAACGGTCAAGAAACTGTGATTTTTGTAAGTTATTCAGTGCAAAAGAGTTAAACAGAAAATTTAGTAATTTGACGAAAACTTTTATTTGAAAAATTTCTAATCAGAATATTTGAATTTTTCACATGTCAACTCAAAGAAAAGAATTTTTTTTGTTAAGCAAAAATAACATTTTCTGTGACTGTGAGTTTCTTAACTAAAAATCACAGCCCTACTGATCAGCAAGAAGAAGGCAAAAACTTAATTGATCAACGTCATGGGATCAGTCAGCTGAGGACAACTCGGCAGAGGAGACGACTTGGCTAGAAAAAAAATTGAAAATTCCATTTAAAATAATAAAAAAATAATTAAAATTAAAAAAATAACTTGGGTTATCCATCGGCTGAATTTGCCATCTCCGAATTGTTCTCAGCTGACTGTTCCTGAGGCACATTGATGAAAAGTTTAAAAATGAGCCAGAAAATGAAAATTCCTACTCCTAATGCAGGAATGAAGTGCAAAGTAAGCCCCAATTTTCTAGGAAATTAATTTTGTAAAATAATGAAAAAATATAAGCAAAATTGGCTTATTTATGCGCACAGTTTGAAAATTTTTTTTCACTTTTAATATAGCAATATTGGATTAGCTTATATTTTTCAATTAAACAAAGAAATTTTTGGAAAAAAAGACATTAATATAAAAAAGAAATTGAGGACAAATTTAAGAAAAATGGTCATTTTCATTCATAAAATGTTCTCAATTTTCCCTTCCGTTCTGATGTCCTTACAATTGTCCCGGAAAATTCATTTTTCGTGGATAAATTAATTGATTTATAAAAATTATATTACGAAATTTAAAATTTTTTATCAGCCAAAATTCGCATTTAAAAAAAATAATTTTTTGCATAAATCCCCCGGGTACTGGGTTGCTGCGGGACAAGAAAAAGCCAGGATTCGGGTCGGGATTTTAAATGCATATTTTTTCCCCGGATTCTACGTAGTCTAATTAGTAGGAAAACATTTTCTTTTTGGTGTTTGCGTATAAAAGTCGGGACTTTTATTTGCATATTTTGGGATTTTTTATGCATATTTTGCCATTTTTTGTACATGGTTTATTAGATTATGCCTAAAATTAAATCCAAATCTGAAAGGATGTGCGAGTAGGTCACAGTGAGCTTTACTGCCGAAAATCTTGAGAAATTTTTAATTTGCAATTGCAAAAACAACCGATAAAATTTATAAGGAAAAAATTTTTTAAATTAATTTGCACCCTCTAATTTTCAAGTTTTTTGTGTATCTTTTGCGATTTTTGTGCATATTTGGTGCATATTTCAGGACTTTATTTGCATTTTTATGCGTATTTTGGCCAATTTTGGTGCACATTTTTGACAGCCCTGTTTATCAATCCATAAATGGGCAAGAATCATTTATTTCATTTAAGTGCTCAAGAGAAATTCTTGAAAAAAGTCTCGGGCTTTTTGAATCTCGTTTTCGGCTTCGAGTCTCGCTGGGTCTCGAGTATCGGGAAATTTTCGGTCTCGAGCATATTATAATTCTCTTTTGAAAAAGTGACAAAAAAAAGAAAAAATCGCTTTAAAAATTGTTATTATGACAAATCGTACAAAGCAATAAATTTATAATTTTTCTTTAATTCAAAAAGATTTGAAATTTAAGGCTTGAATTTTTAGTAACCAAACAATAATGCACATGAAAAATTGGAAAAACTCAGCGTAATTTTGCGGACCGGGTCGACTGGGCGCCGCCGACTGGGCGCCGCCAACTGGGCGCCGCCGACTGGGCGCCGCCGACTGGGCGCCAGCTCAACTGGGCGCCGCCAACTGGGCGCCAAACCCCTTTTCCCTCACTACTGATAAAATATCGAAGCACAAAAAATTTCATTTTATATGTAATGAATTATCATCCCAAAGATTTATTTGTAAAATTCTAAGCATCCATCTGGTAATTAAAACATCGGCTCTATTATGGTAGTCGAAATAGGTATAAAAATAGGTACCTAGGTAATAGGTAGAAAAACTCCCAAATAGGTCAATAGGTATTATAAAAATCATCGTAGAAGCCCCAAACCAAGTGGAAAATGAAAATGCTTTTTTCATGCTTATCTGTGCATGTTAAGTGCGCAAAAATTTTAGGTATTTACCAAAAAAGGAAACCCTAATAACGAATTAAACAAGAATTAAGTGCAATGTGCCTGTGTATAAATATACATAACAAATAGTGTGATAATATAAATGGAAATAATTTTTTTGTGCTTCGATATTTTCTCAATTTAAAAAAGGGGTTTGGCGCCCAGTTGGCGGCGCCCAGTCGGCGGCGCCCAGTTGAGCTGGCGCCCAGTCGGCGGCGCCCAGTTGGCGGCGCCCAGTCGGCGGCGCCCAGTCGACCCCCACCGTAATTTTGCGATTATAATTTGACAAATTCAAAATGTTTTCAAAAAAAGCCAAACTTTTTAAAAGCTGAAAATAAAAAAATTACTTTTCGTGAATGTTGAAAATTCCCACTATTTAGAGGCGCATCTTTTTGAAAAAAAAGCTTCGTGCTGTTTTTTTTAAATTTTTTTAGCATTTTTGTCGAGGAAATTTCTGCAAATCCTAAAAAAATCACAAAATTCCAAAAAATCGCGAAAAAGTGCCAAGTCAGCAGAAAAAAATCATTTGACTAAAACCCGAACTCTTCTATTTGTGAAATTTGATTCAATAAATTTCTCCAATTCAGCTGGGGGCTCTTGTGCAGTTTAGGCCCCATATACAAAAATTTTTCATTTTAGAATAAAATATGCCAATCTATAGGTTTTCGGGGTCGCTGATCACGAATCGGTACTTATCCCTTTTGTGACCCCCCCCCCCCTCGAAAATTTTTTTTACATTTGTTTCAAGGATAATTTTAGGCGCTAAAAACTGATCTACTGTTTATAACTGCATGCAATCTTAAAATAAACAGCTTATCCGCTTTCAGCGCCTAAAATTAACAAAGAAAAAATGTATAAAAAAAATTTTCGGAGGGGGGGGGGGTCACAAAAGGGATAAGTACCCGCGAAAATCCGGCATCCATTTCGGCCAATTCCAAATCCCGGACCCGAAAACTCGAACAAGAAGTCGAAAAATTAAAATTTTTTATTTTTCATTTTTAGTCTAAAAATAGTTTAAATGATTTTTAATTGAAGCACTGATGACTTTCAGTTCGTTTCCGTGCATTTAAACAATGTTGACCAATAATATGAAAACCAAAAATTTTAATTTTCGACTTTTTGTTCGAATTCGAGTCCGGGATTTGGAATTGGACGAAATGAATACCGGATTCGCGATCAGCGATCACGAAAACCTATAGATTGGCATATTTTATTCTGAAATGTAAAAAAAAAAATTTTGTATATGGGGCGGGGCCTAAACTGCACAAGAGCCCAGCTGGGTGTGCAACGACGTTTGGCTGAACATTCTGCCCTTTTTTGACCATGCTCAACTCGGTCTCACATTGGCACTGCTTTCGCCACGTTTTGAAGCGTTGGTGGACAAACATTTCTATGGCAAAAGCGAATTGGCAATTTGGAGGAAAATCAGAATTGACTTGAACGGAAACGCGGGGAGATTTATGGTTTACCGCCAGGGCATGGAGAACACTGCGCAGAAGAGCCAAAGCTTTACGTTTTCATGGGCAACTTCAAACACTTGGAATTTCCATTTCCGAATCGTCCGCTGCCCAGCAAAATTCGCTTTAAGGACCTTCAGATTAAGTAATTCTTCAAAATTTGATAGATTCGGATTTAATGCAAAAAATCTCAGTTACATAGACAATTCCGTCATCGCATTTCTCCGTGCCAACCAACACATTTTTGACGCAGGAACTAATTTACACATGGCTATTTACTCCTCCACATCCCAAACTGATCCCATGCCGAATTGGATGGTTTTTGTGCGTAAAATTTGGCCGATTTTTGCGACAAACATTCACCGTTTGGCCTTTTCCAACGAGCAGCACCTGAACAATTCAACTCGTTTTTGACTCAACTCTTTTTATTGTTCCAACTCGTTTTTATTACTTCAACTCGTTTTTTGGGTCGAAACCCGAAAATCGTGCCAAATTGCTTAAATTTTAAAATTTTTTGACCTGTTTTAACTTCGAAATGCTTTTCAATTAGGTTAGCATATTTTTCTAACTGTATTTTGGTCAATTCTAAATTTTGTAATTTCAAAAAAAAAGGTTTTCTAACTTTTTAAAAAAAAATTTTAATTTTGTTTTCGGTAAAAACGGATGTCCTATTCGTGATCAGCGACCCTTAAAACCCCCGGAAATATGTTTTCAGGTCGTAATAAAAAAAAAAAAAAATTTCGTCAAAAAAACTGTTCAAAAGAAAGTTAGAAAACTCGGATTTTCAAATTTTGGTCTTAAGCTATTAAAAATCACTTAAAATGACATAAAAAGTTTTCCGAATTAAAATAGGTCAAAAAATTTTAAAATTTAAGCAATTTGGCCACGATTTTCGGGTTTCGACCCAAAACGAGTTGAAGTAATAAAAACGAGTTGGAACAATAAAAACGAGTTGAGTCAAAAACGAGTCGATACAAAAACGAGTTGGCCAAAAACGAGTTGAAGTTTTACCGTTCCCGCCCAGCTCTATTTTTTTACCACACATATTTGTTATAATTGAAAAATCTATAGGAATTCAGTTAAACCCTCGCTTTTGATTTTTCGCTTTGTTTAGACATTTCTCCGTGCCAGCATTTCTGCCAATTACAAAATTCGACTTGAATTTTATACGTCAATAAAAATTGAGCCATTTGAATTGGTGAACGAATGGACCAAAGAAAAGCTGACACTGACGAAAGATGGTGACCATGAAACTCACAGTTTTCTGAATCTTTGGCTGCTGATGCGATGTCCAATTGGGGAGACGGCGCCGATTCATTGGGAAGACGGAAATTCGAACAATTTGAACACCGTCTATTTTTCACTTAATAGTGATATTAATTGCATTGGGTAAACAGCAATATATTTGTTTTTTATTGCTAAATAATTCATTAAATTGATTTAGGCCATTGTCTCCGCCAGCAGCAGCCCAAATCAATGCATAATTTGGCCTTTAAAGAGTCCCGAGGGCCCAGTGATCAGCAAAAGAAAGGAATTGATCAGTTTAATCACTAATTGAGAATGGAAATGATTTGGTGCCATTTCTCTTTGAAAATGCTTTTTTATTTGATTTTTTGAACAAAAAAAAACTTGATCGTATCTGAATCCAGTTCTAAATTAAAATTTTCAATTTTTTCTGCATTCGACACCCCATCATTCTTTGATCGGATAACCCTATTGAGATTCGTCGAGCTGAAAAGTTCCAAAAATCTTATAGGCTTCTTAATTTATTTTATTAAAAGTTAATTTTCTCCCGGTGTCGCCCGCAGGCATAAAATTTTTTGGCTAATATATACGGTAATCGTATTCTCGCCTTTTCGGATTTCTTTGATTTTTTAAAGCTGAACTAATAAAAAAATTATAGCCTTGGCCGAAATGACCCCCGACACGTATTGACCTTTTGGAAATCTTTCAAAAAAGTAAAAATAACAAAGTTCATTGATCAAGATCACTGAGGTCGTACATCAGTCTCAAGCGGTCGAATGACGCATTTGCTGATGTCCAAAAACAGGGCAATCTGTCGGCCAAAGCGTTGCCGACCATCAATATTGGACATGAATTCAACAAATTTCTGATGGCTTGAGTTCGGATAGTCCCATATTTGTCTTCGGTTTTGCTTTGGCTGCACATCCGTACGCACTGACCAAGTCTGGACCGAACTCTGAAAAATTGACATGAAAATGTGCTTGTTTATGCATTGAAAGAAAGGAAATTAGAGAAAACGAATGCAAAAAATAATGGATAAAAAAAAATTACAAATGATAAAACTAATTTATTTAAACTTTTTTTGTATAACCATGTTTATTAATTTTTTTTAATATTCCATGCTAATAACTAGGGTTGGGATTTCTAGGCACAAAAAATCACGAAATAGACAATTAAAAAGGCAGAAAAAATTCGCAAAATAGGCATTAAATAGGCACAAAAATCCTCGAATAGACTATAAAATAGGCATATAAAATCGTTTTTCAGGTAACAAACACATAAAAACTTAATCTAAACACTTAATTTTAGTTATATTTAATTTGTAAAATTATTAAATATTTTAAAGTTTTTAGAATAAGGATAATTTAAACCAAAAATTTTTATCAAGAAAAAAAAAATGATAGGACATCAATTTTGTGGAAATTTTTTCCGAAAATCCTGAAAAGGCGCTAAAAAAGGCGAAATAGGCACACGTTTAGGGACAAAAAGTCGAAAATAGACAAAATTAGGCATTGTAAAAGTCATCTTAGACCAGGGCTCGGATCGAAAATTTTTCAAAATAATAACATCAAGGCCAAAAATAAGCTTTTAGGGTCAAAAATAAGGACATTTCGTAAAATTGCTTCAAATCAGTTATTTTTACAATTTATTCGATCAAAAATGTATTAAATATTATATTTTCACCTCCCATTAATCGATTTTAACAAGTTTGGTGAGGAATTAAGCAAATCGTAAATTTCAGTGCATTCGAAATCAAAAAATCAGATTTTTAAACTCTTTTTTTGCGGCGCATTTTCCAAAAAACTTTTGGTGAATGGGCGAGGGGAGGGGGTCCGGCGGTGCCGATAGGCGCCGCCGGGAAAATTTTTTAAATTTTAATTGCGATTTGTTAACAGATTTTAATCAAAAAAGGTCAATTTTTGCAATTAAAAGTCAATTGACGACTTTTTTTCGCTTTTAAAAACGCTTTTTTACGGCGCGGCGCGCTTCTTCCAAAAATTTAGGGAAAAAAGAGGGTCCGGTGGCGCCGATAGGCGCCGCCGGGAAAAATTTTGTAATTTTTATGCGATTTGTTAACAGATTTTGTCCAAAAATGACCAAATTTTGCCTCAAATCTTATATTTTCTTAATAAAATATTGAAATTCTGCCATAAAATTTCAAAATTATGAATATATTTATGAAGGGGGCGGGAGGGGAGGAGGGGGGGGGGGGAAGAGGAGGGAGGGGGAGGAGAGAAGAGGGTGGAAGGGGAGGGGGGGGAGAGGAGGAAGGGGGGGGGGAGAAGAGGGGGGAAGAAGGGGGGGGGGGAGAGGAGGGAGGGGAGAGAGAGGAGAGGGTGGAAGAAGGGGGGAGGGGGGAGAGGGAAGAGGAGGAATGGGGAGGGGGGGGGGGGGAGACGAGGAAGGGGGGGGGGGGGGATGGCGCGTGGGCCTTTGTGAAATCGGTAAAAATATCACACTAGGAATTGTTTATTATATGTACAGAGATCATCTACGTTTGCATTAGCTTAGTTTGGAATCCAGGACTCAAGATCGGTGCTTGGCATTTTTAAAAAAGCTTTGAATCTAAGCTAATTTATTTTTTTGTGAAATCGGTAAAATAGCACATAAGGGATACTTGGCTATATGTTTAAAGAGCACCTACTTTGAATTGGCATCATTTAATATGCCGAACTCAAGATTGGTACTTGGCATTTTTGCAGGGGAGGGGGGGGGGAGAGAGAGAGGAGAAGGTGGCTGCAAGGAGGGGGAGTGGAGAGAAAGGAGAGGGGGATGAGGGGGGGGGGGGGGTGGGGAGTGGGGGAGCGTGGGGAGAGGGGCCGGAGGCCCCGTACGAGGCCGCGAAGCGACCGAGTGAGTACCTTTGCGCGATAAAAAGCATTAGTCAACTGTTCCTTGCTGGCACCGGTGTTAAAAGCGCCCCCGGCGCTTTAACAGGGCCCATCGGGCCCTGGTTAAGAAATAAGAACAAAATAAGAACAATAGCCCGAAATAAGGACAAATCTTACAAATAAGGACATTTTTATTTTGTAAGATTTGGACCCTCCAAATAAGGACAAATCTTATAAATAAGGACAGATCCGAGCCCTGTCTTAGACACCCCAAACCAAGCGGAAAAGGCGTGTTTATTTGAGCGTATCAAGTGCATAGAATTTAATCATTTGCCTAAAAAACCCAATCCTACTAATAACAAGGGATGATATTTTAGGTTTTTATTAGGCCTAAAAGTTTCCGAAAAATACCCCCTAAGAAGCATTTTTATCAATTAAAAATATCATCCCTACTAATAACATAAATAAATTTATATTTGTGCATTCGAAAAAGTTATGGTCATAATTTCAAAATGAATTTTTCAAAAGCAGCATTTAATTGGTTACGGGTGACATTTGGGGTCGTTTTCGTACGAGCGCAAGTTCTTATTTGTATTCAGAAATTATGTTCAGCCTGTATCGAAAATGGGTATTCTCTCTGTTGCTAATTTCACTCACCGGTCCGTCGGTGTCCAATTGCCAACTCATGAACAGCTTGGCGGCCTCGGGATGCTTTGTCCCCTTCAAAATTGCCGCGTACATGGCATACGTGGTGAATGGGTCGTTGTCGGCCAGCATCACAAATTCAGTTGCCGCATTCGCGTTGTTTGGGAAGGAGCCAAAACCGCCAATGCCCACCTTGATTCGTCAAAAATTTAACATCAATTCGTACCGTATTTCGGTAAAAGTATAATAATTGGCATGTTATTAAGTTTGGAAAAATTGAAGAATACTACCAATTTTGATTTTGCATATAAATTATATACTATTCGATTCGTCTCGATGAGAGAAATCGAATGGTGCAATTTTTAGGCGTCGGCAACCAATCCCTGAAGAGTTACAGACCCGGGACTGAAGTGTCCAAATGGCTTTGGGACTGAACCGTCCAAAGTCAAAAATCGCTTGAAAATGGATATTTTCTTAATAAATAGCAAATTATGTTTAGTGATAATTATTATGCCTTTGATATAATCGGTTTTGTTAAATTGGTGAGCGTATTTTCGCCAAAACACCGCACACTCGACTACGGCGGCCAGTAGGTGGGGCGAGACTACGGGCTACGGAAGAAGTCCGCGCGTGATCCGCAGGCGGTTGACTGATTGGCGGGGGCCCTTCGGGCCCCCGCAGTCAACCGCCTGTGGCGCTCGTCAGATTTTTCCTCCGCCCTCCGTCTCGCCCCACTACTTGCTCCGTCTTCGCATGCTCGCTAAGGCGGGCGCTGCGCACCCTCAAAAAGGGATCCCTTGTATGTGTTTTGTCAAAATTTTCACATATTCTTACATTAGAGACGAAAATAATCTATTTCTGTATGTTTTTTTTGGAGATTCATATGTTTTTTGACATTGGACGGTTCAGTCCCAGAGCCATTTGGCCACTTCAGTCCCGGGTCTGTAACTCCAGGGATTGGTTGCCGACGCTTAAAAATTGCACCATTCGATTTCTCTCATCGAGACGAATCGAATGGTATATAATTTATATGCAAAATCAAAATTGGTAGTATTCTTCAATTTTACCTTAAGTTTCGTACTTTATTTCTTTATAGGGCATTCGATAACAATTTATCGATTTATATGGTATTTACTGTATGGTCCATACGGTTCATCCGATAAATTCTGTGCCATTCATAATGCAAAACTGCCCAGTCGAGCCATAAGAAAACCCATAAATTAATTTTTACCCACCTTCACGGTGCCATTTTCAACCATTGCTGCCAACGGAATTCCTCCGCAAATGAGCCGCGGATTTTGTTTGGCAAATTGACTCAACCATCCCCAACCGAATTTGTCAATAATCTTGAGAAAAGAAAAATGTCTAATGAAACTATTAGTTAGTAAAATTTATAAATATTGGTGATAAATGCAGTCGAAAAATGCGCTTTGAAAATTTTTTAAAGTAACTTATGAAAAAGTAACAATAACTTAATGTATTTTTATTTTTGTTATTGTTTTATATTTTAATTTTGAATTTTATTATTAAAAGGGCTTCGTTTTTTAGGCACAAAAAATCGCGAAATAGGCATTAAATAGGCACAAAAATCCCCGAATAGGCACAAAAATAGGAAAATAAAAATTTTTATTAACGCTTTTTAGGTGACAAAACACGTAAAAATTAACCAAAATACTTAATTTTGGTAATATTTAAATTGTTTTAAAAGTTTTTTAGAATAAGCACAATTTTTAAACCAAAAATTTTTATCAAAAAAAATAATTAATTTTTGGGAATAAGTTTTTGTGAAAACTTTTTAAAATTCTGAGGGGTGAAATAGGCACAAAAATAGGCATTTATGTATTAAGCACAAAAAGTCCAAAATAGGCAAAGTTAGGCATTATAAAAGGCATCATAGACACCCCAAACCAAGTGGAAAAGGCGAGTTTATTTGAGCGTATCAAGTGCACAGAAATTTTAGGCATTTGTCTAAAAAACGAAGCCCTAATTATTAATTCGTGTTTTCCTAATTTCCAATTCTACCGAAAGTTAAAATAATCGGACCTAAATTTTATGTTAATTTTTCCGTTTTCCAATGAGTTTGTCCAATTCCTCACTTGTTTGTATAGGAACAAAACTGCATCATCGTAGCTCGGATCGACAGTGCCAATGTTCCCATTGCTGAACTCGGGTTTCAATAAATCGCCAAATGTTAGCGACCGATCGGATGCATTTGAGGAGACTAAGTTTTTGTTGATGGTTGAGCCCAAGACCATCACCTTAATCAGACAGATCGAATTCGATTTCCAAAAGATGATGATGGTATTATACAACGATAATTAAAGCGGTTAAAATATGTTTTTTACAGAGTAAATTTTTGACAAATATAAAAATTATTTTCAACAAAAAAGTACAGTAAGGGGAAGCAACGAGGGATGGCATTTCGAGGCCCCAAAAATTTTTGGAAATCGGAATTCCGACCCCAAAAATGTCGGAAGTCGAAAATTTTTGAAAAAATAAATTTGTGAACAGATTTTGTCCAAAAATGACCAAATTTTATGCTTCTGAGTTTTATTAGGAAGTAAAAATGAAGTAGAATGTACATAGAAAAATTAATTATTTCACAATTTAAAATAAACCATTTGAATTGGAAAAAGTTAAAAAAAAAAAAAAAAGAAATTTCCAACTTTTTCAAAAATTTCGGAAATCGAAATTCCGGCGTCAAAATCTTTTTCGGAAACGGAATTCCGCCCCTAAAAATGTTCGAAATCGGAATTCCGTGCCATCCCTGGTAGCAACCGTTCCCTCTTCGGTCCTCTAACCGTCTGTTGCTCTTAAAAAAAACCGAAATTTTTCTTTTTATAGCAAAATAATTGAAAATTAATTAATGAAAAATTTTAAGATGGATTATTTCTTCACATAAACATACATTTAGCCCCGTGTAAAATCCGTCTTGGTCACGGAATGCACCGTAAACTTTGTCCCAACCACGGGGTTTGTAGGCAACCAATTTGCCAAGCCACTTCCATCTTGCAAAGTCTTGCAACGTTTGCAGCATGACAATGTCCGGCACAATGCCCTCCGGGGTGACCATTTGGAGGTCCACCCGTGGGCCTTGGAACACTGAGTAATCCACGGGAATGGCAATGCTGATATTGGGAAAACGTTGTTCAAATGCTTGCTTAAGTAGATCCTGGGAAGAAATTTGAAATTCATGGCAGAGAATTATTTGGGAAACTTTTTCAAATTATCTGGGATTAAGAAAACTGCTTAATTATATAACACAAAGAGATTACAACTAATAACTACGTAATTAGTTAAATCGTCTTTTCCTTTATAAGTTATTAATTGAGGTTACTTGCCCGGTCCGTATAATTGGGTCAAAATTAGGTCCGGGATTGCCGGGTCCTGACAAGCCGAGTTCGGGTCTAAGCCGAATTTTTCATTTGAAAATTGATAAAAATTTCTTCAAAAACAAGGGACTTCACAAAAATAGACAAAAGAACATTCCGCGAGTAATTGGGTTGAATTTGAAAAAAAATATGAATTTGAAATTTCAAACCGTTAACACCCATCGCTATGCGGTGAATTGAACCTGAGAAAAGAAAGGATAAACAAAGAAAATAATCACTATGCCACAGAGCAAAAGTTTTTTAAGGAATTTTGATCAAAAATTTGACCCTGACCTTTTTTATAAATTTTCTGTATCGTTTAATTTTTTAATTAGGCAATTTCGGCGTTTCATTACTAGGGATGGGAATTTAAGTCAAATGACTTTTTTTTTGCTGACTCTAAATGACCTTAAAATGACTTCAAAAGTGTTCTAAACTTTGTTTGAAGCTTCTAACTTGCATTTTTTTGTGACTTTTTTTGACTTTTTTACACTTTTTGGGATTTTTATGACTTTTTTGCGTTTTTGTGACTTTTTTCATGACTTTTTCCACTTTTAAAGGCAAAATTTGACTTTTTGTGACGAAAATTCCGAAAAATAAGTCATCTTCGAGACGGAACTGAAATTTTTTATACCATAAGGACTCAAATGACGGGACTGAAAAATAATAAATAAAATAAAAATCTGGCGGTGTAACACTTTTGAATATTTTATTTTCGTTAAAATTAGTCGTTTTTAAATTACGTTCTTCGAAGAATGTTTAAAACGGCTTTTGGGTTTAATTACATTTGGCTAATTTTTCAGGACTTTTTTGGATTTATTTAGTGCTTTTTTGGCATTTTTATGTGACTTTTTGGTTATTTTTTCAAGACTTTTTTGCATTTTTCGTGACTTTTTTGCCTTTTTTATGACTTTTCGTGATTTTTTGGCGATTTTTCATGACTTTTTAAGTCGACTTTTTTGAGATTTTTCATGACTTAAATCCCATCCCTATTCATTACTTGTTGGCCCCTCATTGTGCCCCCAGCGTACACCACCAATTTCCCGCCTTCAGTCAACGCGGAAGTGTACATTTGATCCAAGCTTCTGCTCTCCACTTCAACCTTCTCCTTGCACCAATTATTGTGGAAAATGTTGAACAAATCAAAACAATCGCCAAAAGGGCCAAAAAAGCCAAAGTTTGGCGCAACGAATTGGCATAATGTGAAAATGATGAGCAGAAATTTACAGGAAAAAGCATAACGACAGCCCATCTTAAATATTAAATATTTCAGCTGTAAGAAATTAATTTACTAATTAATTGACTAAAGTTAATTAAACCATAAACTCATCAAGAAAAAATTGGCTGGATTTGCGTCATTTTATTGAAATTAAATTGAATTCATTTGAATTTTTGTTTGAACAGCAGTAAATACATATTTTTCGAACTAACTTTAATTTATGAGTTTGACCAAAAACAGATTTAAATAAAATATAAAATTATTTGAATTTCAAAAATTGTTGGAATTATTTTAAATTCAAAAATTATTGGAAAGGTAGTTTCGAAATAATTAAATAAAATTCTAAAAAATATTCTGGTTCAGAAAATATGTAAATTCATTCTCTAAATGTTATATTTATGCCCCTTCAAAAACCATTAAAATAAAAATATTTAAATATCACCTAATTTCTATTTATTATCTCCAGCAAAACAAAATAAATGCTAAACAAAACTTTACCTTCTAGATAAGTATATTTAATTGTTTTGTTTTTAAAAATTGATCAGAAATATTTTCATTGAGAGATTATTTAAATTTTCTCTTGCGGTTTTTCTCTATTTTCTCTATTCTCGATTGCCTTTATTCTCTTTTCTGTTTTTTTCTTTTTCTTTTAAGATGTCATTCTTTTCAATTTTTAATAAATTGTCAAATTGTGAGTTCTGAACGCAACTTTTATTAATAATTTATGATAATTTAATCTCAAATTCTGTTGAATATTTTACAATAGAAAGGCTAAACAAATTAATGGAACAATTTCAATAATAATTTTACCAGTGAGAAGCAATATGTACATATGAGCAAAGCTGTAATTTATGAGAATAGTAATTAGATTTGACACGGAAATTATTAAAAATGATGAAAGAATTAACTCGTGAATTTAATGCAATACAAAAATGCACCAATTTTTATCGAGATCAAGAAAATCTTAGGTTTTCGTTTCCATGCCTGGACATGAATTTTTCCCCTTACAAAAATACAGAAAAACTAGTTGGTGAATAGATTAAATCTCTAAAATCTAATGAATATTTTTAGGTTCGTCATGTCAACTGTCGGTTTTATAGAATATTTGTTGGCATGGTTGGGATTCGCTTTTGGCATTCCGTTAAATGTCATTTTGATCCGATTGATTGTCCGTCACACTCCAAAGCCAATGCGAATTTATAGCAAAGTAAGTTTTAAATGACACAAAAATATTTTAGGAATAATCATAATTTGTATTAATTCCTAAAAATCCAATAATTTGCATTCGCTTTTTTTTGTCGAAAAAACTGAGTTTTCACGCCCTTCGATCCGTTGAAGCTTCGGAAAAAAATAATTTTAATTCGGTTCCCCAATCGTTTTATTGAATTTAAAATAAATGCCATTTAGATTCTGTTGCAAACATGCGTAACTGATATTTTGTTGCTTTTAATTACGCTTCTATTCAACCCGGTTAATAATAATAATTTTCAATTGATATTTTATTTTTTAATTTTAGAACAATTTTGTAACGGAAAAAGGTGAAACTGCGGTAATTTTGTACGGATTGGTCACCATAAAAGGGATGGAAAATCGAATTTGGAATTTGTTGGCATTTATTTGCTTTGTTTTTCTTGTCTATGTGTCCATGTTTGGCTATGTGTCCCAATTTATTTTTCGCTATTTTGTCCTCGTACGGTACGTTAATTAATATTGAATTTTAAATAAATGGCTTCTGGACCAGACAGATGAGGAGAACTCGGCTGACATACAAGTCAACTGAAAAAGATTTCTTTATTTTCGATTAATTTTTAAGTTGAAAATATTTTTACTGAAAAATTTAAAAAAAAGTTAAGTATAAAAAAAATTCCTTTTTTCCTTTAAATTATGAAAAATCTTTCATTAGTTTTTCTTTTAAATTAGTGAAAAAAATTTCGATTTTTAATTTTATTTTTTAAGTATGTAGCTTCAAGTTTTTGTTGTCCCTTAGACCAAGTTGTCCTTAAAAATTAGCAGCTGGCTAATCCTTAAGCCGAAAGAAATTTAATTTTTTCAGTGGCAAAAACATTTCAAGCCCCAAATATTTTTTACTGTTTTTTCTGATGCTTCTGTTCCCATTTGCTTATTGCGTTAATTTGTTCATTTGCTATTTTCCGCCTGCTGAACACGCGCTAATGGACGACAAATCCGTCGCGGCAATTCTCGGCATTAATCTCGACGAACAAATTCTGTTGGCCGGTTATTCATTCAATGTAAAAACAAAAAATTAGTTTAAATAAAAAGACCGAAAGGAAAGATATAACTCGGCACAAAATTCGTTATAGCATTCATTTAAATGAATTAAATGAAAATTCTTTTGGTATCGATCGATGGCACTAAATTTTAAATATTAATAATAATATTATAACAAAAATTCAATGTTTTATTTACTTTTGGTCTATTTTATATTATGAATTAAGAATATCCAATTGACTATCGGCTTTTACTACATTATCACAGTGTGCTCTTTTGCTTATCTGATAATATTCTGTTTAGCATTTCTTATCAAGAAATTTTTGGAAATTAAATCAAAGAGGTAATTAATTATTTATTAATTCATTATTATTAATTTATTTTTATTTACTTTTAAATGTAAATTTTTTAAGCATTTCACCTTCTGCATCGGAAATAACCAAGAAGATGATTGAAATGAACAATCAAGTTTCTCGAAATCTTCTCATCCAGGTTCATCAATTTGTGATCAATTCTAATTGAAAAATGAATTAATTATTTATTTTATTTAATTTATTTTCAATTTTTTAATTTAGGCTTCGATGCCTCTCTTCATTTATCTTTCTGTTATTTTTTTGGTTGCACTTCTGATTTTCAAAATTGACACCCAAGGATGGAAATGGCTACAGTATTACAACTTACTGTCATCCATTCCGATGTTTTTACCGTCTGTTTTGAATCCAATTGTGTCAATTTGTGTCATCAATTTTTACCGTCATGTGCTCATTTCGGATGTAAAACGACTTGGTATAATATGAAAATTTTTTTTGTAAATAAATTATTGTTTTAGCGAAATTCTTAAATATTTTTGGTTGGTGAAATCGAGCAGAAATAGCAGCAGAAACAATACCCAGCCAAATGGGCAATCAAGTGTTATAAAAAGTTAAAAAAACGAATTATTTAATTAATTCTTATACTATTTAGGGATAATTGAGGCATAATTTTATAAAATTTTAAAATAAATTATTGTATTATTATAGTCAACGATAAAAGTCGAGTATGAATAAATTTAATTTTTGAAGGTCCAAATATCCAGATTTATCAGATTTTCCCTATTTTAAAGGTGTGTTTAAATCTGGCAAAAATATAAGTGTCCTGGTTTCAGATTTGCCCAGATTTCGGGGTACTGACCCAAATTTTCTGGGTATTCATGACTTTTTTAAATTATGGCACAAAATGACCAGTTTTGAATTTTATTGAAAATTAAAAGGGTGCAAAATAATTTTGCCGTAAGATAAAATAAGTAAATTTTTGAAAACACAATTAGGGCGTGGGGAGGGTCCGGCGGTGCCAATAGGCGCCACCGGGAGAATTTGAAACTTTACTTCTGCTTTGTTTACAGATATTTTGAGCTTTCTCTGAATCTAATTAATTAATGCCACTTTAAATGTCAATTCGAAAATTGATTTTGGAATGGATTTTTTATTATCAATAAAAATTTCATGCGTAATTCATTAAATAATGGAAAAATAAACACTGAAAGAGAAGCCAAAGTGATGAAAAAGCAAATAAAAGCATAGAGAAATCAATTGAAAAAATCATTAAATATAATTTATGTATTGCTTATTGCATAATTTTAAAAAAAGATTAAAAATGAATTTATTTCTAATAAAACTTTTATTATTATTTTCAATCGCCTTAATTCCATTAAAAGACAAATTAATTAATGCGAAACAATTATATGAGAAAGACGACACAAAATCAAACGGAAGCGGAGAATTAATGGACAATTCGGCGACGTCGACAAAAGGCATTTTTATGAAAAAATAAAAATAAATTTTAATTCAAAAATTTAGAAAATTGTGATTATTTTAAAAATTCAAAAGAATTCAAAAGCATTTTCTTCAAGTCGCTAAAAGATGGAAGGAAAAAAGAAATCTTAACAAATAAAAACGACGAATTGGGAAGTGGTGGATTTGGAAAGGTCAATTAATTTACAATAATGGAAATTAATTCAAAAAGAAAATGACATAAATACTCAATTGACCACTCTAAAAACCTCAAAAAGTGTATAAATACTCTGATATCGGAGTTATTCTCTATCATGTTTAACTTGATATGAAGGTAGAAAAATTTATAGTAATAACTTTGTTCAAAAAAGAAGGGAACCCAAACGAAGGCAAAAAATAATTAATGAAGAAAGACTAGAAACTTCACCACTAGCTGTTTATACATAAAAAAAAGTTGGGTTAGGTTAGTCGGGCTCAGAGGTGTGCGAAAAACAAAAAAAATAATAATCGAAAAGGAAACGAAACGAAAATATTTATTTTTCACAAAACACGAAACGAAAATTTAAAATCCAAAAACGAAAAAGAAACGAAAATTTAAAATCCAAAAACGAAAAAGAAACGAAAATTTAAGATTTTTAAATACGAAAACGAAACAAAAATTTTTTGACCGACGAAAACGAAACACGAAAAGATACTCAAAAAGTGACGAAAAAAGGGAACGACACGAAATTTCGCACACCCCTGACTGGTCGGGAACAAGATTTTAGAAAAAACCGAAACATTTATTGACTGGGACCAGTAAGGCGTAAAATCGGGACTTTCAACTCATTTTCAAGGAAGATAGATTCAAATCAAAAAATGAAACACGACCAAACCCAGTTCAAGATCACGAGCCAAAAACTTGTCCTTTTCATCCGTTAAAAAAAATTACTGTAGACACTCAAAATAAATTTAAAAAATAAAAATAATCAATTAATAAAACTTTTGTAAATACACCTAAAAGGTTTATGTTGCTTTTGCCCAAAATGGAAAAGCGGATGGAATTCCTGAGAAGCAATGCTTGGCGGTAAAAGAGATTAGGCTGGGCAGCGGAAGTGAAAGCATATCAAACAAAGGTTTTCGAAATTCGATAAAAGTAATAAAAATGATCGAAAAATTGGACGAGCCGAAAAGAAGGCATCTGCTGAAAATATACGATTAGTAAGACAAACATTAAAATGCAAATTATTTAAAAAAAATATTATTTGGTCATATATATTCGAAAATAATTTTTGATGGGGAATTAAATGGTTTTTTAAGCAAAGAGAATACACATAAAAATTATTAGACTACGAAGCTAACAAATAAGCAAATGCCAAGTGCAATTTAATAAAAATAAAATAAAAATTTTCAATTTATTATTTGTTCTTAATTCACTTGGAATATTACTAATTTATTTTAATTCTGTTAAGCGGATTACTCAGAACCAGAACAGAAAGAAGGCGGTCAAAGCGCGCACTGATAATAATGGAGAAGGGCACCGAAGGGTTTGACGAACGTTTATATAACGACGAAAATCCCATAAGTGATAATGATAAAGACAAATCTGAGCAGCAACTGCTGCAGATGACCAGACAATTGGTTGTGCCAATCGAGGAAATGCATCAGGGTAATTAGTTATTAATTGTTTTGAATTCTGTGAATAAGCCTTTGTGTCAAAGCTAATTTTATGGGAAATTCGTTCAAATCCCAAAAAAAATAAAATTACAAAATTACAATCAAATGACATGCTTTTAATCATAATCTTTAGTTATTTTTTTATATTTAAGTTTTATAATTCGTATAAAGTTATGCTCTAAGTTAGGGCGCAAAAACAAATTAATGAATTTAAAAGGGATTTATAATTTATTATTTTAGTAGGAATTTTTATAAATTTTTAAAATGACCTAAAAATACATTAGAAGGAATTTTTAAACCTTTTTATATGGCTTTTGAGGCTTTTTGGGCAAAATTTTTTTTATCCATGACCGAAATTCGCGACACAAATTCAAAAACTTTGAAAAGTTCATTGAGAGAGTCTCAAACCGAGACTCTCGAATATTCATTCACCACCCAAACAGTTGCGATGCATTTGGATGTGAAGCCACACAATTTTTTGTACGTGCCAACTGTTGATGTGGAGAGCGGTGAGTCTGAGGAATTGCTGAAACTGATCGATTTTGACGGTGCCGAACCGATCCCGGGGAAAATTCGGTGGGGACTGTGGAGGAAAAGGTTGGCACATTATAAGCGGGCTGACTACCGAAGAGTGCCCAAAAATCCATTGTACTCACCGCTGTATTCGAGCCCAGAAAGTTACAGAAGAAAGGTGAGCAAATACAGTAAAATTTTAATTTTAAATAAAAAAAAGTTTAAAAGATTTGTATTAAAATTATTAATTTATTATTTTCTTTCCTTTGTATAAATTTAGTGCTCTTCAAAAGCGGACATGTGGTCAATGGGCGTAATTATTTTTGAGCTCATTTTTGTGAGAATGGTCAAAAAAGAGTTCCCCGACGCAAACGAAGAAACTTTACGGGTAATTGATTATTTTGTTGGATTAATTAACTAAATGTTGAATGGATTAAATTGGGGGGGGGATGCTAATGATAATGAGGAAAATGATAAGCCCAATTATTAAATTTGTGTGCTTTCTTTAGATAATTATATTTATATTATTTTTAATTTAATTCCTTTTAAATCTTAATTCAATTTTAGTTGGCCATTTCAAAGAAAATTTTTGACATTGTGCCCGTTTACAGTGGCAAATCGACCGATCTCAAAGCAAAATGGCCAAAGCCAAAGCGATTTGTGTACAATTTACGTTGGCTAATTTCGTCGGTCAAAGAAGTGAAAAGCATTCTCCGGATTTGGTTCAATTTTCCTCGGCTTGCCGTTTTAATCACAGTTAGTTAAATAACAATTTATTTAAATATTCTTCAACAAGGTAAGCCGGAGTCCGTTTCAGGAAACATAGAAGCAGCCGAGATCGGGATTTTAGGGTTAAAGTATTGACTTAAAAACTTTAAGATTGAAAATATCACAAAAAAGCCTCAAATTTAGGGGTGTAAAATGACAAAATTAATCAAAAAAAAATTAGGGAAAACATATTGAGCTAAATAATTTTTAAAATCAAAATTGTTGTGAAGAAAATAAATAAATTATTTTGGAGATGAATTTTGAGAAAATTTTAATTACTTAAGGGAGTATTTATAAAAATTTCAGGTCGATTCTTAGGGGTGCATTTTTCATTTTATTAGGGCAAAAATAGGTTCTTTCAAAATTTTTTAGGTGCTAAAAATAAAAACCTAGAAAATAGGTGCTAATAACTCGAAACGTAGCTTAACAACAGCCCAAAAAATGTTTTTTTCGTGCGTTTCAGGCCACGGGGAGTTCATGAAAAAATAGGCCTTTGCCTAAAATAGAATAAAAAACATTGCCTGAAAATTTTTAGGTTTTTTTTTTCAATTTTTATAATTTATAAAGAATTTGTTGGATGTTATGCCCCAAAGACGGATGACAGCGGCGGGCGTTTTGGAGTATTTGGCCGGCAAATGCTACCCGGCCGAACTGTTCCGCACGGACTACGCACGGGCAGGCACCATTTTCAACAAAATTTCATTGAACAAATTGTCAGAAATGATCAGTGCACAGAAGCGGCAATGTGACAGCGAAAAATGCACTCAAAAATGGGTAAAAATAGGACAAATGGTGGCGAAAGTGGCAGAAATACGCCAAGATGGAATTGTGAACAAAAGTCAAGAAATGTTGGACAATGGTGACATCAAAGAATGTGCAACACGGCATGGCGAAGGTGGAAAAAAGGGAAAAGTGATTAGTCACTCACTGATCAGTCAAAACAAAACAAAAACCAGATCAGCCAAATTCAAACATTAAAGAGCGAAAATGACAATTTATGTCGGATTTAATTGCATTAAATTAGCAATTTATTAATGCCGTACACATAAAAAGTAAATATTTAATCTGTTAATAAAAATTAGTCATTTTCATTTGAAAATATTTTCATTCATTTTGTAATGTTTGTTCACTTAATGATTAATGCATGTCCAACAAATGTTATTTAATATTAAATAGAAAAAGTAATTTCATGAAATAATAAATGTAAAAAGGGAATGAATGACTCATCGGCCCAAATCAGACAACATTTTAATGCTTTATCACCAAAAAGCAAAGCCACCACCGAATAAATGAAATGACTCAAAAATGGGCCAACCGCCGCTCAAAGGTTTTTAGTGCTTGAAACTGTGAATTCTGTCGGTTGGCAAAGAATGTTTTGCCCAATCTTCAACAACATTTTAGTAAGACATATGAAATGTTTTTCGTTCCTTTTACAATTTTTTTAAATTGAAATGCCATAATTCCAAAGAATTTTTATTCTAAAAGCCATGAAAAAATGGTAATTCATGGCCATACCGGAAAGGGAGGAAATATTGTAACACGGGAATACTTTAATTCAAACAAAAATTTAAAATATATTTTTATTTTCCGAATTATAAAGAATTTCATTGGGCAAATCACCCAAATATTCCATTGATTCTTAACTAAAATAATTCTCCTCAATGATTTCGGCATAAAAAATTGTTCAAAATGGGTAAATTGCGTGCCAAAATCCAATTTGACCAAACCATTCTCTTCGTCTTGTTGTTGTTTTTCTGCATTACTGTATATCTTCGGCACGCGGTGGCCACATGCATCGAGGAAAGCAGCAGCAGTGGTGGCACACAGCCCACAACACTACCACCGTTGACCGTAGATTATACCGTATGCAAAAGAATGGCGCCAGATTTACGCCAAGCATGCATAATGAGGCTGCAATGGTGGCAAGAGGCACGGAAGGTACGGTAGTGGCACAAGGGGAAGGTTGGGTGTGCAAGGATGTCTGATTTGTTTTTGTTTTTATTTTTCAAAAAAACAATTATCTTTTTCTCGAAAAACAAAATGCTTTTGAATTATTTAGCTCCCAGGAACAAAAACGTTAAAAAAAACTATGCGTAAATATTAATTCTTTTTCACAAAGTATAAAATTATATCGAAAATAAAAAGATAAATATATTTTATGATTTGTAACCTTACAAAAATATAGAGTTTAACCTTAAAACTACTACAGTCGAGAACGAAAAGTGAAAATTTAGGCGGAAAGAGAAGGGCGAATTGTGCCAGCGAAGGAATTGCCACCGCCGTCACAAGGGCTTGGTTCGCTTATTTAATAGATTTTTTCATTATTAAATAGCTTTTGTTAATTGCTATTTTTCAAGAAAAAATATGCGACAGACAAGAAATTACCATTAAAGGTTTGCCAACCCATCGGAAAGCGACTCCGGCAGAAAAAGCTGCCCAACCGCCGCCGTCGGTGGCCTCGGAACGGTACGGATGCTTAAACACCAGCTGCTTATGCAAATACATGAAAGGCAAGAAAATTGAGAATTTAATAGAATTTGCAAAAATATTATAATTAGAAAAAAACATTTTAGGAATACTTTTTATTTATTGTTCAAAAAATGAGAATTTTTTTATGAAATTTTTGAAACCATAAATAAATTTAGTTTTAACTTGCTTTTAGATCAGTGCGTCTCGTCGGCAAAAGCCGCAACTCAACTGTTTGAGATCAGCAGACCAAAGCGACACTCGGGCGAGCCGGATAAGAGATTGGCACAGTGTAAGCGAATGGAATACCGTATGCTCAGCGATGATCAGCGAGAGCGATTTGTAAGAGCATGAACTTTTATATAGGCTTTAGCTAATGTATTGCCACTGTACAGCTGCATGGAAACTGTTTAAACTCTAAAGTAACAAATAGGAACCGGGTTTTATCTGGATTAGAGACCGGAGAAAATTTTTATATAGAAAAATAGATACAGGTTAAACCTGAAAAAATATAAGTAAAGGTTATAGGTACAGGCAGGCACCAAAAACTATTAATTTCTGTACTGATTTAAAATTTGCACATGAACCAATAAAAAAAAATTGTTTTTTCAACTATTCTTAATTCAAAAATTTTATTATTATTATTAATTATGTTTTTTTATATATTTCTAAGAAATGCTATTAGCTCGACCAGTGAATACATTACAGGTATAGACAGGCATTTGTCAAAATACCAAACTGTACTAAAAACATTTTCTTTTGTACAATATGCCATGACTCTGACATCACTGCATTTGGGATGCCAATTAAAGACTAAAATTCAAAAAATCAATGAACGGGTCCCGGAGATTGCTGATATATTTTGTGATGGAGGCCGGACTTTGCCCGCTTCTGCCGAAATTAGGCGGTTTTGCCATTTTAGCACAACGCGTGGCTCCAAATGAAGAACGGTTACGGGTCCCACGAGTACGACCGGCTGTCCTTCTTCCACTGCAATCCCAGCTTAATCCCTTCCGCCCACGGGGGCCCCACCTTTCTTTTGTGGCACCGTGAATATTTGAAAAGGTCAGTTTTCTTAGTTTTTTGGCGCCTCGCTTTCTTTCTCCATTCTCGGACTCATTGTCAATCTTTGTTCTTTAATTTGAAAAAGCTCCGACCCTCGAACATCTCCAAGTTTTTCCATATAAATTCAGTTGATCATTTTTAATGCAAAATTTTCGTTTTGAGTCATTTCATAAATCCGCCAAGCGGTTCGAACTTTTTTTACAATTATAAACAAATTATGGCCATAAAAGTACAAAAAATCTACAGTAAGAATTCCAAACTTTAATGGTATTTCGATAGCTCTAAGAAATGCTCTATTAAATTTTAATGCAAAAAAAAAAAAATTGTTTTATGATGGAAATCGCAATTCGCGCAATTGACCCGTCAGTTTGTCTTCCTTATTGGGACGTTACATTGGACCAGCGATTGCCGGAAGCGGTAATTATTTTTTAAAAATAATTTTTACGAAAAATAAATAATTTAGTTGTACTTTTTTTAATGCAGACAGATTCGATCATGTGGAGCAAATTGTTCATGGGTGCTCCTGACAACGAAAATAAATTCATTGCCGACGGTTTTTTGGCCAATTGGTATACTGTAAGTTCATTTTTTGTAGAAATGATTTTAATTTACCTCTAATTATTCGTTTCATACATATCTCATCAATAGATTAATTCAAATGACTTGAATGAAAATATATTCAGTCGAGCGGTGGCAAAATTCGCCGTGACCTCGGCTTAAATGGTCGGCTCTTTGGAGAAAAGGAGTAAAAAAAAGCGCACTAATATTTTTTTATCCAATTAATTTAGAGTTCTCTCAATGCTAACGAAAAGCAACATGGATTTCTTTTTTGCCTTTACAAATGCGGTAAAAAATTTTAAAAAAGTAATAATTTTTGTTTTTCCCAATATTTTCAGACTCCAACCAGCGAATGCACTCAATCGATACCGGACGTAGAATCTGAGAACGCATTGGAATTGATCCACAATTATGTGCATTCATGGATAGGAGGACAAATGGTAAATTTATTAATTAATTCCAAGTGTTTTAAAATTAATAATTATATTATTATTTTTTAAAATTAATTGCGGTATTTTTTTAACCTTTTTAGACACGCTTAGAAACATCAACAGAAGACCCAATTTTCTTCGTTTATCACTGCTTCCTCGATTATGTGTGTCAATTAAGACTAATTTAAGGGGAGGGGTCTAAGTTTTAGAAATATACTGCTGGTAATTCTATCAAATATATTATTATTACTGGGCATAGATTTGGGAGCAGTGGCGCCAAAAGTGGCAGAACCGAGAGCAGCGCGAAACGCAATACCCACCCGATGACCAAATTGTTCCGGTGACAATTCAAATTTAAACATTTTTAAATAGAATCGAAAAAATTGGCATTCGTAAAAATATTTATTTTATTTATGTTTTGTTTTTCAGTGCTCAGGGTCTGAAAATTACCGCCTCAGTGCAACAATGTACCCATTCCAGGACCCGGTTCTCCTAATTAAAGGTGTCATATTGCCTTCACAATGCTTTACTTTTAAATTTTAATATTCTGCAATGTCCTGGAAAACTTAGAACAAATAACTGAAACTTTTTATGGCATAAAATTATGTTTTACTCTCGGCACCATTACATTCTAATTATTTGATCATTATTTTAGCTGGCCTAAGCAATGAATACACCGACAATTTGTACACATATGCCACAAGACCTTCGTGTACAGCAACAAATGGATGCGGATCACCGTAAAAGTTTTTTAAAATAAAATTTGATTAAAAAGGAAATTTTTGGAAAAATATTTTGTAATATTTTTCTCCATTTAAGTATTAATTTATACTAAAGTAATGATGCCATTAATTAGCCAAGCAGTTAAGTTACCTTTTCTGTGATTTGACAAAGCAACAAACTCCTGAGCCCTTATGTTGTGCCAAAATAAAGCCCGGAGGCGATTGCTCAATTTTTCAGGGGAACAGTTAATGATCCCTTTTAATTATTACTCTTAATTAGTTTCTTTGTTCATTAGATGAAGAGCCATGTTTTGATTCCGTTTGTATTAATGGCATATGTACAGCAAGCGAAAAAGGCACGACAACGGAACATGGTGAAACAACACCACAAACCGAGACAAGTTCAACCACGCTTGGTAAAAAGATTGTAACTGATTTGGTGAAACATGTAATTAATAGACACAATGTGACAGGTACAACTCAACTTGGTGAGACAACCGCAACACCTACGACAGGGACCAGTTCAACCAATATTGGTAAAAGATGAAACAAGATTCTTGAGATAAGTACAAAATGTGACAGATACAACCCTAATTGGGGAAACAACTTCGACGGCATCGGATCACTTCTCTACTGTGTTTTCTCTGTCACCATCACTTTTGACGACAGAACCAACTGATCAGATCGCCCTTTCCACGATAAGCAGCAGCACAACCTTAGGCACATTCACACCCAACGCTACCGTGTCCTCATCATACAGTAAACCTTTGTAACTGTATCAAAAATAAATTAGAATCATTAATTTAAAATTATACATATTTTGCAGCTCAGAACCCATCATGTTGTTGCGTGTGCAAGGAATGTGATGAAGAGGAACAATACAAAATGGTATCGAGCAAATTTTTAAAACAAAAAAAGCGCCGGAATAAAGAATTTCTGGCCAAAAGCTGCAGGATTTAAAAAAATTCTATATAGAAATTAAAATCATGAGAACCAATGCAATAAGAGTTTTTTTTATATAATTAATCATTTAAAAAAAGAATTCTATAAATACAAAAATGAAAAATAAATAATAAATTTTTGTTATTTCCTTTTATTCAACCACATTTTAATATTTGAATATTTATTTTTCCGTTAGTCTTTCATCGCTCCCAATGGTTTGAATTTGGAAGCCAAACGCAAGAAGCACCGTAAGCGTAAGCATCGCTGCGGTGGTCGCTCTTCGCGCAAACATCGCCACCACAAGTCGAGCAGTAAAAGCAGCAGCAGCAGCAGTTCGTCGTCCTCGTCGGAGGAGGAAGACAGTAACGAGTGCGACGGAAAGCATACTGTAGTGAGTGGACAATTCAAAAAAAAGAGAGTGGAGTCGGCACATTTAAGTGCCGACACTCGAGCCCAGCTTCATTTAAGTGATCATTAGGCCTGGATTTTTAGGGACGAAAAAACCCAATTTTTGGGTCGAAATAGGGACGAAAAATGGTAAAACATTGGCGAAAAATTTAAAAAATCTGTGCTTTTTTCAATGAGAATGAACTAAAATCGATGTAAATAACTTATTCAGCAATTTAGTTACAAAATAATTATATTTCCTCTTTTTTTTGTAAAAATGTGTTTTTCATGCATTTCTCACCGAAACAAAGCAGCAGAAAAAAGAAGTAAAACCTAAGAATCCGGCCCTAGTGATCATAATAAAACTTGTTAGCCGATAATAGATGATAAGCTTTTGATTAACTTTTGTTAATTGCAAGTGATTTAACAAATCACAAAGAATTAAGTTCGAAATTTTTAAATGCCAAAATTCCTTTACATAATTTTTCAAATTATGGCATTAGTTTATAAGAGATTTACATACACAAAACCCCTTATTTGTTAGGCCGTTACAACCACCACTTCTTCGCCTCAGCAAATAACAAAATCAAGCGACGATCACTTGGGCTCGACCACACCTTCTCCCACAGTAAATTTAATAAAATTGAATATTTTTATGAATTTTTTCATCTTTTTCAGCCTCCTCCACCCAAAAAGCGCGTTTGCCACGATGGCCATGAGTGTTGTGTTCATTGGGCTGCAAAAGGGGCGTGCACATCGGCGCCTCGGCACATGAACACGTGGTGTTCGGGCACGTGCCGTTTCAATGGGTGTCGACCCCAACCCAAGCAGGACAAATCAGGCAAGTGAGAAAGAATGGCAAGACGAATGTCCAAGGATGGACACTCAAAAATTCGCATGCCCAGTGGTGTGTCAAGCTTGAACGCTTAGCCTGGGCATGGATGCACTACGTCCCCTCCCCCTACTGGATCAAAATAATTTCCCTCTAAAAATTTTTTTTAATTTTTAAACTGAAATTTTTCAAACAAATTACAGAAATTTTTTCATAAGATTAAAAGTAAAAACCTTTTAAAATTTTCTTTTTTTAAAATTTCTTATGAAAAATTTCTGAGTTTGAAATTTTTTTAATTTTTCGGGGGGGGGGGGGGTGGGGCGGGTACGAGCTAATCCCTAGGGGCATGGGGTGGCAAAATTTTCCACTTTCGAAAACCAACCAAAAAAGGCGCTGTTTTAATCTGTCACGGTAAAATAATGTGTGGACAGAATTTAATTAAAACAAAATTTCAGGTTGTAAAAATCTTTATTCGGAATGCCACCGATGGGCCCATTACCATGAAAAGGTTGTTGGCACGCCGAATGAATGTGAGCGGAACCCGCATTGGATGGCACAAAACTGTGCCAAGGCGTGCAAAAAGTGTGGGGCGACAAAGCCAGAACAATGCATGTGGGTTCAAATAAAGAAAAAAAAGTAATTTTAATAAAACAGTGAAAATTCAAAAAAAAAAATGGTGGGATAATAATTTTAATAAATTTAGCATTTATTATAATTTTAAAAATAATATTAACTAATAAAAATTTAAAAATATTTCTAAAATTACAGCAAAAATATGCCGAAGGATTATCAAGCTCCACCAATAGAATACGACTAAAAATCGCAATAAAAATGAAACAAACAAACAAGAATAATGCAGATGGATGAATAAAAGAAAATTAATTTGTAAATTTCGATTTCCATTTTTCCCTAATTTTAGGAATTTTTTGACAATGCATATTTTTAATGTTATTTAAATGACTTGATAATTCAGAAATAATTTAAAGAATTGTTATCCTGCTTTTCAAGAATAAAATGTCAAAAATGGCTTTTTAAAATTTTCTTTTTAAGGAACACTATCTTTTTAACATTTTTTTCAAATTAATTTATCTCTATTGGTCCTTACAATTAGCTTTTAAATATAATGTAAATTTATACTTTAATTAAATAAGCATTTTCTTACATTTCTATACATATACATAATAAATTTTCATCAAAAAACATGAATAAATCACTCTAAAAATTCTTGTTGAATTTTCTCATCGTTTGTTGGGCGTTGATTTGTTACGCAGCTGCTGCTTTCTCCCTCTTCTAACTTTAGAAAACGATTTAGAAAAATTAAAATTTATTTAAATGATAAATGAATGTTTTAAGAATTATATAAATTGTATAGCTAACTTAAAAAGAATGCTAAAACCGAAAAATCCGTTTTAGGGAACTTCAAATTGAGTAATTTTAACTCAAAAACCCCCTAATTAATTCTAGAAAACATCAATTTCAGTTTCATCGATCACATCAAATTTCTCAGTGCCAATCCGCACATTTTCGCCAAATCCACCCATTTTGCGGTGGACATATTAGCATCAAAAACTGATGTCACGCCAATTTGGGATGTTTTTGCGCGTCAAATTTGGCCCATTTTGGGCCAAACATTCGCCACTTGAACATTTCCCCCGGTGCTGATCACTTGGGCAACTTTCTTCGTCTCATTTCGCCAACAATTTTCTCTGACCTCGCCCGGCTGAATTCAATCCAGTCTTATGTGATGTTCCCCGACCAACTTGCTGATGATGATGGACCAAACTTCTTCTGCTGGCCAATTGTTTGTTGTCCAAATGGCTGCACTCTCCGAGAAAAGATGGCCAACCGAAGCGATTGCGTTGCTTAAATCATAGTTTAGGGAACGAATTTTTAGGTTTCCATCTATTTTTTTTTTTGCGGGTCTTATGGTGAGATAAACGCAAAATCACATTTTCTTCGCTCTATTTTCAATTTAGAGCGACTTTTTAACAACTATTTTGGCTTTTGAAATTTAAAAAACAACTCTTTTGCTTGTGAACAAAAATTTGTTATGGAAAATGAATAGAAGAAAAAAATGCACCCCTAAGAATGAACCTAAATTTTTTTTTCAAAATATCCCCTAAGAATCGACTTTTCAAAAAGCAAAAACCCTGGCCATGCTTTGGCGGTCAATGAAAATTTGTTTGATTTACATTATTTAATTGAAATGGATAAAGAATGAGGCAATTTTTGATAAATCACACTTTTATTGACAACCAATTTTTTGGCAACTTTTTTTTTTTTTGCAACTATTTAGGTATTTCGCGATTTTTTCGCCCTTATTTACGGCCTTATTTTGGACTTTTTCGCCCTTAAAAATCCGATCCCTATTTATAATTTCAGCTTTTTAGATGAATTAATTTACAGATTTCTTTGTTGAAACTCGGTGTGAAGTCAGCGGCTAATTTTGCGAAGGGATTCTGCCATGAAAAATGATGGCCTTTTTTTAGAGAAATTTCAATGAAAATCTTTTTATTTTTTGGTATTTTGCTTAGTCTTTCGTGCTTTTTTTGCAAAAAAACTTGAAATATGTACCAATACCCGCCGTTTTCCGGCACTTTGTTGCCGGACTGGAAAAGTTGGTGATTAGTCCGCTGTGGTTGTGTCATCAAAAGCTTCGTGAGCACTCGTTTCATTTTCAATGTTATTTTTTTCCGGTTTTTTTTTTTGGATTTTCATTTAAAATTTGCTTATTTTTCCACTCTTCCAATTGAACATTATTTTTTGAAGATCGCTAAACTTTATTAATTTTGCCAAATTTATTTTTTAAGCGAATTTTGTTTTTAATGGCATCGCCCGTCGACCTCCGCTGATATTTGCTTAATCTTCTCCACAATTGGTGAAAATCAGCAACAATTGTTGGGTTCATTTTGACAACCATTTGGGGGACTGAAGTTGAGGAAAATGTGAGTCAAATGATAATTAATTAATAATTAATATGAATTTTAATTTGTGTCCTTTTGGATTCGCAGAGTCACACCCAACTCATCATTGCACGATGAGAGTCGTCGCCCTGGCAATTTGTCCCATTCTTTGGTCGTCCTCAAATTGGCACTGTTTTGCCCCGTTCTATGCAATGATGGACAGACATTTCGATGGGAAAAGCGATTTTTCAATTTTTGGCAAGTTTTTTTTTTTTTGTAAAGTGATTGGCTTTTTTTTGGGTTTTTGGTTACTTTTTAATAATGGTGTTTTTAAATAGTTTAGTTGCCCAAAAGCCTTTTCGGTTTAAAATGGCTCTGAAAATTAAATTTTTTTTGAATTCAGTAATTTTTTTTGTCAACGTGCTGAGTTTTATAGGGTTTTTTGGTTAAGTAAATTTTGGATTTTTTGAGTTTTTCGTGACTTTTTTTTAGCTCGATGTGTGTAACGAGATTTGGATGGACATGCTCCCATTCTTTGTCGTCCTCAACTCGACCTCAAATTGGCACTGTTTTGCCACGTATCGATGTGCTGGTGGACAAACATTCAATGGCAAAAGCGGTTGGATACCGTAGGTTTGATTTTTTTCAAATGCCGTTAAAATGTTTTAAAAGATTTTAAAATTTTTGATCAGATTCGGCAATTCAAAAATAAAAAACGGAAACATTTTCTTTGAAAATTGAAATTTTTTTTTTGGGAAATTTGCAATTTTGAATTCTTTTTTAATTGTGAATGCTCCAGGCAAATTTATTTTCGCTGAAGACACTAAATAGTTGGGGGTCAAGGCAGTTCGTACAATGGCGTTTCGTACAATTTAAAATGGGAATGGCCATAACTTTTTTGATGGTCAGTTGATTTCCTCAAAATTGGTATCATTCGAAAGCTCTACGTGTTTAGAAGCTATCATTAAGCAGAAGCTAAGCGATTAATCATATTACCAAAAAGTTATGATTGATAAGACTTAAAAATTCAAGAAAATCCTAATTTTTTGTAAACAATTAATCATAACTTTTTGGTATGATGATTAATCGCTTAGCTTCTGCTTAATAATAGCTTCTAAACACGTAGAGCTTTCGAATGATACCAATTTTGAGGAAATTAACTGACCAACAAAAAAGTTATGGCCATTCCCATTTTAAATTGTACGAAACGCCATTGTACGAACTGCTATCGACCCAAATAGTTGTGTTCTTGCAATGGAAAATTCTTTTTTTATTTGAGAAAAATTATTTTTGGGGGCAACCCGAGATGCTGAGCACGAATCTATTATTCTTTTAGCTTAATTTCGAACTCCGAATCAGGATTCGGACTTTTTTCGAAAATCTAAATTTTGTGTAAATGTTGCTAAGACATTGATTTGATGTATACAACACTATAAGTATTAGAAACCCACATCCGAAATCCTATGTTTACTCATACATATATATTGTTGTGCAAATAAATCAATGCCTTGGCAAAATTTGTAAAAAATGAAATTTTTAAATTTTCAAAAAATGTTCGAGTCCGGGTTCGGGGTTCGAAATAAAGCCAAATGAATGTTAAATCCGTGCTCAGCACCTCGGATTATCCCGAAATAATTTTTTTAATTAAAAAAAAATTTTGGGACCAATGTTCTTTACCACTTCACCACATCTTAGGCAGAAGAGAAGCCCTTGCAGCAGGTGTGTACAGGGTCACTGATGTGCTGGTGCTAGCAAACAAGGCGACGGCAGCGAAGGATGTGCCAAAGCAAATGAAGGAATTTGTGCAGTGGGCGAATGCCAACGAAACAAACGATGACATCGCGCGTTTCGCCGCTCAAGTGCACCACAAATTGGTTGATGATAGCTTTGGACTTTACTTGCCACAAAATTGAACATTTTCTGCAAAAAACTGCATTTTCTTGCCGTGTAAAATTCCGTCAAATGCCGAAAAGATTTTGGCAAAAAATGCATTTTCTTTCCGGCCAAATTTCCGTCAAAGGTCGAAAAAATGTAGTTCGCTGCAAAAATTGTTTTTGGCGGTTAAAATTCCGTCAAATGGCCGAAAGAGGGCATTTTGGGAAATAAGAGTGGAGCTTCAACCTCGCCCTAAAAACTGCGAAAAACTCACCAAAATTGCCGAAAATTTAATTGTAGGCACAATTTTAGGCCTGCATCCATCACTATGAAGACGGTAATGGGCGAATGGCGCGTCTGGCCATGAACATGGTGTTGGTCCGCAAAAGCTTGAAGCCGATCATCTTTGAAGAAGACTTTCGCGAAAAATATAATTATTTTTTTGTTGATAACAATATTGAACCGCTAATTGTGGAAATTACGCGTTTAGTTAACCAGCAGTTGTAATTCATTTTGTTTTTTGTCATTTTGGGTGCACAAGGGTCAAATCGTAATAAAAAAATTGTTAAAAAACGCACTCATAACCGCAGTCTGTTTCTTCTTCTTTTTGTTCCTCTCCTCCTGTTCTTCCTCTTCTTTTCCATTTGTTCCTTTCCTTCTTTTTGCTTTTGGTGACGTTTTTCCTTGTTTTAAAAAAATTGAAAGAGCAATTTAATGCCAATAAATGTACTTAAAAATGTTTTAGGGGATTTCGGGGTCGCTGATCACAAATAGGACATCCATTTCAACGAATTTCAACATCGGATCTGATTTTCAAAAATAAGTCAAAACTATAAAATTTGCCGATTTCGCACTTTTATTAGAAAAATTGATTAAAGCTAGCCAAAAATCAGTCGAGGTCATTGCAGCACCAAAAATGAGTTATTCTATTCATATTTGAATAAGTAAAATTCGAAAATTTTGAATTTTTAACTTTGTTCGATTTGGGTTCGAAATTGTGTGCCAGATATTCGTGACCAGCGACTCCGAAAAACCATTAGTGATCAGCGCACAAATTACCTAGAAATGACTTTTTATCAAGCTTTTCGAAATTTTCCCAAAAAAAAATTTCGGTAATATGCATAAAAGAGGCAATTTTATGGCAAAATGCCGAAAAAATTTCACCACCCACATTTTTTAGTTGAGTTTGAGTAAATAGTTTTTGTTGAAATTTTTCATTTGATGATTTTGTTTATAACGCCCTTTTTGATGGCCTTTTTATAACGACTCAGCACCGTTTTGGCTCCTTCCCAAACAATGCGAAAAAGCATGCCGAGAAATTTCTTCTATCAATATTGATCGTAGCTTTTTCAAATGAAACAAAATACATATAAAATTTTCAAGTACCTAATTAGTAGAGAACGAATTTTGAGACATGCCCTTTTTTCTGCGCATTAGTTCCGATGTATTAAGCAAAAATAACACATTTTCACTTTGTTTGAAGCTTCTACGTTGACTTTTATTATGCCTTTAATGCCTTTTTTGGCATTTTTCCGAGAAATGCTTAGCAAAAATGCAATAAAAAAGAAAAATACACCCCTAAGAAATGACCCGAAAAAAATTTCAGAAAATACACCCCCAAGAATTGAAAAATTTTCTCAAAAATTGATCGCCAAAAATTTTTTTCTACATAAAAATTTTAAATTTAAAAAAAATTATAAAATATTTGATAATCATTTAACTCACCAAAATTAAGTTTGATTAAGTTTTACGAGTTTTGCTCCCTAAAAAAACGTTAAAAAATTTTTAAATGCCTTTTTTCATGCTTTTTGGGATTTTTTGTGCCTTTTAATGCCTTTTTTTCAATTTTTTGGTGCCTATTATAGTGCCTTTTTCGAGATTTTTAGTGCCTTTTTTTCGTTCTCTACTAATTAGCTTGTAATAACCAAAAGGCAATTCGGTAGAGAATTTGTTGCTCTTTCCAAAGGGCCTATTCAGGTTTTCCTGAAAATTTTCTCAACCCCCTAGGTTTTTTGGAAATTTTCCCGATCGAAAGTGTACTAGCATTTATTTTTCTAAATAATTTATAGACTTAAAATAATTTTGATCACCAAAAATTCTGACCAAAACTTTCTTAGAACTAACAAAGTTTATTCGAGCCCTAAGTGCTTTCTACTAGCCTGCAAAATTTCAAAAAAGTTATGACAAAATTTTTTGAAAAACTGTTTCCTTGTGTACTTTTGGCCACAACTTTGTTCAAACTTGGTGAAATTTTTAAATTTAGGTGAACTTAGAGAATGTGCTCTAAATTCCAATTTTGCGGCCATTTCTTTCACTTTAAGGTTATATATTTGTTAATGTTTTTCAAATAATTTTTCTCTTTGGCCCTCAGCCTTTAAAATATTTTTATAAAAATTTCCATGTAAAATGTTTTAAATTTTAATTAAAAAAAACATGTTGTTATATTCTATTTAATTACATTTTCATCAAAAAACATGAATAAAGCACTCTAAAAATTCTTCTTGAAAATATGAATTGGCATTTATGTTATTGGTTTTGTCATTTTTTGGCACATTCTCCGTGCCATTTTGAGGTTGAACAGCGCGGCACATTTGCCTCATCGTCCCCATCAGTTTCGTTACTTTCCTTTTTCTCATCGTTTGTTGGGCGTTGATTTGTTACGCAGCTGCTGCTTTCTCCCTCTTCTAACTTTAGAAAACGATTTAGAAAAATTAAGATTTATTTAAATATTTTTTGCTAACATTTGAATGCTAAAAAATGGTAAATTAATAAGAAAATTATATAAAATGATTTTTTAGTTTTTAAAATATAATGTTTTAAAAGTGTATAAACAACTTACAAAAAAACTAAACCTTGCAATTTTGAATATTAGAAATTTGATAAATTTTGAATAGCTAATAGATCCCGTTAAGAGACATAAGTTAAAAAGAGATGTTTTCTTGCTTAAGCTCCTTCGGTACTTAATTGTCCGTTTCGCCATGGCCTCGCCACGCCCCTTTTGCTTAATTAAATGTTGCCAAATTGAGCCGGCACCTCAACTAACGATGCTTCTTCTCCACACGAAGAGACTTCGGGGATTTCTGATGGCAGTTGTTGGGCAACGGCGCTGTTCAACGAAAAACTTCTGTTTTGGAACGGTGCCATTGCGCTTCCGAACATGGCACTCCACGACGGCACAATGCCCCCCTGGCCATTGCTGCTGCTTGTCCGTCTTCGACTTCTGCAGCCGATTTTGCCATACGATGCCGGCGCCAAATGTCGTTGTCGGCACTTTGGGATCATTGAGAATTGGTGATATTTTGGCACTAATGGGGCGGCAACATTTGACGGCTTGTTGTCACTGCTCACTGTTAAATGGCGAAGAGCTTGTCGCTGTTCCGAATGATATTCGCTCGGATTGGGAGTTTTCAGCAAAAATTGGTCTCTGTTTAAAAATTCAAATTATCAAAAGGTTTAAATTTTAGGCTAAATTATCACTTTTTGAGAAATTTTCAAACCTTGCTGCTGAATAATTTAAATTTTGAAAAATAGGAATGAACTAATTTATTGTCTGCTATAAAAAGGAAATTCTTGAACAGAAAATTATTCATAACCTTGCTCAAAAGTAACATTTTTAATTTTTAATAAAATTTAAAGCCCAACGATTTTTCTCTTAAAAATTTCGAAAATTCATATAAATTCGAAAAAATTATGGCCAAAAGAAAATCAACATTTTTTTGAGGTCTTTGAGTAACGTCAGAGCAACCCGAGGACGGCCTCCTGCTGGCTATTATGCTGATTTTACGTTTGTCTACCTCCGCGGTGGCACCAAAATTTGCCGGGACGCGACTGCCAAAGTTGCTCCGCTTGCCGCTGTGTATGTGGCGGAATGTCTTGGCAAATTTTGTGACAATTCCGTTTTGTGGCATTGCTCTTGCACAGCGCTAAGCAACGGCACCAGGACGCTTGTCTTTCGCCGGTATATTGTCGGATCGGACGCGGTTGTTTTGGCGGTGGCGCATTCGGCACCACCACCAGCAGCAGCATAAGACGCCTTAGGAGCGTTAAAACAAATTACGGTCGGTGGCGGTTTGGGCGGCGTCGAAACGGCCGGCGGCGATTCGGTGGCCGCGGTGGGCAATTGGAGACGATCTGATCAACAAAATACGAAAAAAAAAATAATCTCAAATAATTATAAATAAAAATTTATCTTCATAAATAAAAATTGGGATGAGTGTTTATGTTGACTAAATGCCAACTACGGCTGGAAAATAAAATACCCAAAATATGGGCAAAAAAAAAAAAATTATTTGCCATAAACAAAAATTCGCAAAATTAGTGAGGAAATTTCTAATGCATGTTTAAATTGTTAAAAGAATTTTCAAAATCTCAAACTAAATTAATAGGAAAAGAATTTTGTATAGGTTGTTGTTTTGCAAAATTAATTTTCATAAAATTTCTTAATACATTTTCCTAAAAATAAAAATAAAAAGCAACTAAAATGATTTTTTTTTCAAAAAGTCTCAGATATTCAATGTTTTTCTTTGTCAAATAAAAATTTTTTTATTTATAGGCTAAAATTCGGAATGTATTAATTTGCCTTTAAAGTTAAATCTTTAGGCAATTTCTGACAATATAACCAGGCTTCATACAATTATCGATTTTATTTAAATTATTAATGCAATGCTTTTGCGAAATTATGATTTATTCATTTAAAATTATTACTCGCGATAAAGTCTTCCCACATCGCATCGACAACTTCAGTACACACCAAAATTCCCGCATGAATTGTCAACATTCGTAGCATAAAAACACCGTCCATTTTAATGTAATCGCGAACAAACTGTTGAAAATTATGATTTAATATTATTTTAAAATTGTATAAAAAATTATCAAAATTGTGACAATGAATTATCGAAATGGAAACACCCAAACAAAAAAATTGCCGAAATATCATGAATAATTTAAATTTATCAAAAGTAAAAAACGGTAAAAATGATCAGTGATTATCGAATTTATTTTTCATATTATTTCCCCAAAAATTAACGCACGTCTTGAAAAAGTCAAAGGAATTAACTGATGGTCCCCGCCGGATAAATTTTAATTCAAATGAGATTATTTTTTAAAAGATTAGTTAAAAACAAAACATAATTTTTAAATTTAGCATAATAGTACTACAAAAACAGCAAAAGATTAAGCTAATTTTGTTTACCTCGTCAAGTTCACCCTCAAAATTCTTTTGTCTGAATTCGACGTCCGCAAGTTCTAATCGACGCGCAATAAATCTTAAAAAAAAATTCATTTTATTTTTTGTTCAATGTTTTTCACCTTTTTCTCGCCTCAAAGGGCAAAGATGACATCAGCCAATTAATGAAGCTGAAAATTGTGACTACAACCAGCAAACTGTACCAAATCCACAGCAGAACAAAAATCTAAAATAATATTTTAAATTGAAAAGGATTAAATAGAAATTACAGTAATTTTATTAAAATTAATATCCGTATGCTTTTTTAAATATTTTTCTAAGAATTAAAAATACTTTTTCAATGAAAATATTAATGACAAGAACGCATTGGACAGTGTGTTTTTGAACATTGCCCAATATTCGAATGTCCATGTCACAATAGGTAACGCGTGGAAAATTGCCGGAATCACTCCATGCTAAAAAAAATTGATTTGCATTTAATTTGACCATTTAAAATATTTTATATTTAATTACGCCGTCCGTCCAACAAATCCTGAAGTACGCCGAGACCATAATAGCGGTAATTGCTGGTTTGCAAAAACCAATTCATCAAAAACATCTGAAATTCTTAAAATAATTCTTACAATTTGTGATAATAACTTGTGCAAATTTGTTCTCGAGTATTTTTCGGGTCCTATCACGAATCTAACACCTATTTTGACTAATTTTTAAACCCTAATCCGAACTTGAATAAAAGTCGAATTCAAGTTTATTGTTTTTTGATTTTTTTTTTTTTTTTGATATAAAGAAGAGGAACTCAGAATTAGTTAAAATAAATGTCAGATGCGTGATCAGGGACCACAAAAACGGCCCGGAACAAATTTTCAATACTAGACAAACCCAAAAGGGTCCCCCTTTGGTTTTAATAATTCAAAATCGGTAACTTTGATAATAGCGCCAAAAAATAACCCATGTGCTCGAAGTTATTAATTAATTTTTCACCTGCATGCAAACATTGCTCAAAAACAACAGCTTGATGCCCATGTACAGAAAGGTCAAATAAGCCTCGTAAAAGCGCAAATTCAGCACCCGCAAAAAGCGATGGTGGTACGGGTGGAGATGGCCGTGCCCAAAACGGAAACGGTGCCGAAACACGGAACTCAGGTGGGCCGACATGCCTTTCATGTTCGCCTCGCGCGACTCTTCATTTAAATATAAAATAAACTATAATATATATATAAATTATTTATTTAATAATTTTAATTCCTTTTAATTTATTTTTTTAAATAAATTTTTATTTATATATTTAATCATCAATTTTCCTCACTTGGCTGAATATTTGAGCGGTCGTTAGCAAATGCAATAATTTCATTGATGCGAATGCCACTTTTTGTGTAAAGCACTCGCCATATAAGGCAAGGAGAATAAAACAGAAAGGCACAAATTACTAAAATAAATTAAAAAATTTAATTTTAAATAAATATTTATTTACCCAAAAAGAACGGTGTCCACTGGTAATAACTGATCATGTTTCGCTTACGGTCTTCATAATCACTTGGGATTCCAGCAGTGAATGGTGCATAATAAGTGTTCATTGAAAAGCAGTAAATTTCTAAAAATATTTTAAATTCTAATTTTTAAAGAATAAATATATTCAAATTACTATTTACATAATTTATTATTGTTTTTGGGATTAAAGATAACGATTAATTTAATTGTACCTGTATATTCTTGCCAAGAACTTTGGTATTCCGCAGGCATCCAACACTAAAAAATATTGAGAATTTAATTAGTCTATTTATTTATTTGCCCACTTCAATTGGGCGACCGCCATACATTTTTAGGCTTATCAAAACCTTAAATAATTTCGCTTTTTCCATTAAATTACGTTAATCTATTTTACCGATGTGACCAACAAAAATGTTGTTGTATAATAATAATTAAGCCGATCAGCCATATCGTCATCGGCTTAAATGGAAATATATTTATATTTTTGCAAATTAATTAAATTCAAAATAACCTTGAGGTTGAAGAAAGGAAAGCGTGCCGACAACTTCGGAAAATACCATTCTAAACAGAAATAATGCAAAAATGGAAAGTTTATTATATTATTCGTTGTCCTCCTTACAATGAAAGCCCTATTTTTTTTGATAATTTTATTTACAAATATTAATATTGGAATTTGGGTGAGTTTTTTAATAATTTATGGTGAAAATTATATATTTTAAGCCTTAATTTCCACTTTGGTCGCGGGATACGCAGAAGGGGTTGGAAATAATTCCGGAATTTTTGAGTCCAATGGACCACTTTCGAAAAAAACCCAAATAAAAGTGAAATTTTCAAAATAATTTTTATTAATTTACCGCATTATGAAGAAAGCCAGGCTGGATTTGTTGAAGAATAAATCTACGACAAAGTTTGATCTGCCGCCAGTCTTATGGCGGCGAAATGCGCCTTTTTTGGCACCACTTTTCTGCACATTTCTCAACCTTTTCTTTGTGTTCACCCCTCTTCCGATTAAGCCTCGTCGTCCTCCAATTTTGAAAAGTGAAAACTTTTGGAGGGAAAAATAAATTCAGCGAAAAATTTGCAGAAATTCGGAAAAATAATTAAAGCATTAATAATGTACATAAAAATTTGTCAAATTTTGTACAATTAATTGATTTGCTGTTCAGACGACGACGATTCTTTTATGAGGGCGGCAGGTGAACAAAAGAAAAGATTGGATTTGCCTTATGGGAGAAGAGAATCTTTTATTTGATTTGCCTTTTCATAATTTAGCCAGGCTTTCTTCGACAAAATCCAAAATTTTATTTGATAAAAAGTGAAAATTAATTTAAATTAAAGGTGCTGGGTCGTTTTACTCAAAAAACCATCAAATGGAAAATGTTTGACAAAATATTATTCATAACCTTACTCAGGAGTAACCAAATTATTAATACTTAATATCATTTGATAGCTTTAAGTGTTCTTTATTCACCTACAATATTTCAAAAAATTACCTTAACTTTCAGAAAATTTATGACAAGAGGAACGCAAAAATAAAACTTTTCGAACTTTTTTTGTCATAACTTTTTGGAAACTTAATGAATTTTTTTAAATTCAGTAAGATATGTAATAGAGAATATTTAGGGAAATCGAATGATATCTCTGAATTAACATATAATTCACCAAATTAAATAATCAGCTATTATAAATATTAAGTACCTTTCTGCCAAATCCTCTACGATGTGGGCGATGTTAAAATTCTTTAAAAAAAAATCCAGAAGGAATTTTGCGAAACAATTCAGATGAAATTATAATTTTTGGAATAATTATAATTAAAAGTAAATTAAAATAAATTTGGACTTTTAAATTGTAAATGATATTTTATAAATGGTAATCATTGACATTTTTTGATTGTTTATCCGTACTTTTGCCAAATTTAGTTCTGTTTTGAGAATGTGTGTCAATCTTAGCAGCATTATTATTTCTCCATCAGCCGGGCCATTTTCCGAATATTTATTTATTTATTTTTGAGACGATTTTATGGACCTTTCATTATCTTCGGATTTGCCTTTTTGTGGTCATAATTTTCACATATTTTCGCTCATATTTGCACTTCATAAATGTGAAGAGTAATAAAAAACCCATAAAATTGTGTGCCAGACGAAATGATCGCAACGCAACGAACGGCGCATTTAAACTCAAAAAAGCAAACAAATAATTTTAAAATTATGAAGCTGGGACAAACAAAAACATTACTTTGATTATATTTTAAATTTATTTTCTTTGATTTTCAGACAAGGAGATTAGGGTTTTCTTTTAATTTTAATATAGTAAATAGGGCTGCAAATTATATGCAAGAAAAATCGCAAAAAATGTACATAAATATTTAAAAAAATCCCATGTAAGAATTAGGTACAAAAATCCCCGAAATATATAAACAAAATATATAAATAAAATGTTGTTTTAGAGAAAAATTTTTTCAAAAAGCAAGAAAATTGTTAGTTTTTTTGACAACAAACATTCTCCCAATAAAATGAAAAAGCAAAAATTTTTCGTGCTTAATCCGGCGTAAAGCATATCCGATTGTCAACCAAAATGTTTTTTGTATGCCGAAAAAGAACGCTTAACTTCGCATGAAATGGATGAAATCAGAAACATATGGAAATGAAAAGAAAAGACTACAAAATGATCAGCAGAAGAGCCCGGCCCGAGTTTTGATGAAACAAAAAAAAAAAGAATTTTTCAAGAAAATGGCGACGAATCGAAGACGCCAAATCGGTATTTAAATTCTCCTTCCATTGTTTCTCTTTCGGCATATTTCGCTTTTTCCAATTTCGACTTTTCCTCCCTTACTTTTCCGTTTACTTTTTGGCACATTTCACTCATTTTTTTCTCAAATTCTTTTTTAAATTTTCCAATTTCCGTTGGCTCATTAATTTTTTCCATCTTTCGTTTTTTGCCTTTTCTCTCTGAGTTTTCCGCATTTTCTTCTTCCTCTTCACTTCCATAATTCAGTTCCTCCTCATTTAGCAATTCGATCCTCCAAAGGTCGTTTTGAAAATTTTTCGAAATTTCATTCAGTTTTTTGATCATATCGTTTAAACTATATGGATAATTGTCAGCGAAAATTGGCTTCACCACTGGCGGCAATTGTTTCGATGCCTCCGAACTTTTAGCTGAATAAATTTAAAAAAATCTTTAAAAAACCTTAAAAATGACAAACCCTCAAAATAAAGCCTATAGAAATATGCGTGCAAAATTTGCACAAGTTTTTTGTTTTTTTGACATTTTTTCCGTTTATATTCCTTCCCAATTTTGGCAGAGTGCCAATTCTTTCTCATTAAATGCATAAGGCAAAGATTGGACTCAAATTTTTGCATCAATCGCTCTGGAATATTGTTGGAAAAGTTCTCAGAATTTGTAGCCTGTCTTTTCACAAATTCACAAAATAAGGCATCTTCAATCTAAATTTGCATCAATTAAATTTTTAAATTGAATAATTTGCTCACCCACGCCAAAGAATCATTGAATTTTGGGCCCAAAATTATCAAATGCTTGTTCTTTTCTATTTCAATGGCTTCATTTTGTTCGGCTTTTCTGAGCATTTCCTTCAAATTCTCTTCAAATTTTTTTTCATAAATTTTTCGTATTATTCCTTCAACAATTTCATTTGTTTGGCATTCATTCGCTGTGTCAATTGCCAATTGCAAAATGATTTCATCAAATGGCACTTTTTGTTTGAAAATTGGCACTTTCTGTTCGTCATAATAATTCAATCTGTCCTCATTCAGCAATTTTGGTTCAAATTGTTCAATGAACAAATTCTTTAATTTATATCCATATTTATTACTAATTTCTAAATTGAAATAAAACTGCGAAATTTTCATCAGACAATTCACCACATAAATTAATGGGCCTTTAATTTCCCGATATTTTTTAAATGCGAATTTTGGCTTCACTGTGCGAATTCGGACGTATTCTCGAAACAAATATTCGTACACAATGTCCAAATATTTGCGATATTTTTGGCATTCTCCGCGTTCAAATTCTTCAAATTTGTCCCAAATTTTATTGCATTTCCAATTCTCTCTCATAAAATACACAATGCCAAGGTGTGCCCCGTATTTTTGCGCCGAATATTTACTGATTTTAATTTTATTATCTCTTCTCATAAATGCAATTAGCATATCTTCCTCAGTCTATTAAATTTAAATGGGAATTTTGCAAGTTAATTACTCCCGCCGGCCAAAAACTCACCGAGCATGTTTCAGTTGAAGTTGGAATTAATGAATAAAGGATAATAGCGATAAAATAATTAGCAAACGCAGCAAAATGCATGACTTCTAATTAATTCTTTTTTGTTAAAATGTCAGAAAAATAAAAAAATTTTTAGGTGAATATTAATTCAATTTAAAAGCAATTTATTATTTTTATTTGTAAAATTTTCAATTTATCATGTGAGCTGGAGAATCGTGGCAACTACAGCCAGCAAACAAATGCCAAAATTGACGCGCATTTACAGTGAATTGATTTTTCAAAATTATACAAATATTAAAAAGTGAAAAATGCATTGGTATTATTTGTTGACAAATTATAAAGTATTTGAATGAATTTTATTATAAAAAATTATTTTATTTCTCTCAATGCATTTAAAACTAGGGCTGCGATTTTTAGGCAAATGCCTAATGCGCGCTTGATACGCTTTTATGCTTAGTGTGCCTATTTCTCGCAGCATTACTTATAACTATAAAAATGAAGTGAAACATAATTAAAATTATTCCATTCATTTCAAAATTTATTATTGTGTAAAAATTTAACAGAACTTTAGGGTTAAATAGAAATTTGAAATGTTAATGAAATTTAATAAAAATTCAGAAAATAAGACAATTTTTTAGGGGGATTAATTTAATTGAAAAACAATCTATGTAACTATTTATTAAACAAATGAATTTCTTTATTAAAAAACAAGTAACGTATGTGAGTTGGGGAATCAGGGCGATTGTGGCCAGAAAGAAAATACCAAAACTGACGCATTTACAACGCCAGTGAATTTGCCAAATTAATACAAATATTGAAAATTGAGAAATGCATTGATATTATTGTTAATATTAAAAAAAAGTATTTTTTTAATTTTATTATAATAAATTATTATTTTTCAATGCACTTAAAGAATATGTATAAATATGCTAATGAAAGAATAATTAAATTTCTTTTAATATTTTTCAGAGCAAAAAGTTTAAACATTTGCTGAAAAAATGGAAAAGATATAAAAATTTATGTAACGAAGAAACAAAATCAAAAACTTTAAGTCGTGAAATTGCAACAACTTGCGAGAAAATTCATTCTGGCCAAAACAGAAAAAATATGAATAAAATTCAGCCCTTATTTATTTCATAATGCGGGGGAATTGATATGGGGGGGGGAACGTAGTGCACCCCGTATTTTTTTTACAAAAATTCAAATTCTTATGATAATTTTGCACCGGTAATTATTCAAATTAGTGAAATTTTTTCACATTTCTTTGATTTTCTTTACAAAAATTCGAATTTCATTTTCATGGTCTGTCTCCCCAAGCGGAGGCCAATTGTTTAAAGTACGCATCTTTGTCCTCATTTTCTTGCTGAATTCGTTCGCCAAATGGCCTTCCGTCGGTGTCCAATGGTTGTGCCTTTTCTTCGTATGGCGAAACGGCGGAAGAATTTCTCAACGATTTTTTAATGATCGCTAATGACGCCTTGGCTTTTCTGTTCAGCAATGGATGATAACTGAATAATTTTTTGATAGATTTTGTAAATCAATACAATTATCAAACCTTGCAAAATACAAAATACAATGAAAAAATTTGAAATTTTTTATTAGGAAATAATCTGGGATTTTTCCTAGATTTTTGTCCAGTAGGTCCAGTCAGTTTGTAAATCCGAGTCCAGGCATGAAAAATTATTGCGGCGATTATTGGCACCGCCGGATTTACATTAAATGCACTTTTATCTTATTTTACCATTTAAAGTCACATGGGCCGACCGACTTACGACTAATTAATTATCACAGAGTAATTAGGAACCATTAACAATCGAAACTGACCAAAGCATTGCAACGGGAAGAGCAAGGCCATTGAAAGCATGTGCAAGAAATAAAAACCCCAAAAATAACAACATATTTTCGGCCTTTGTTATAATTCCGAATTGGAAATTCATTGTCATAACAAATGTAATAAAAACGGTGATAAAATGGCACAAAAAATTTGGTGCCAATTGTCGACCCGTCCGAATATTTTCATTTAACTAAAATTAATTAATTTGTAGGGAAAAAAGCGATATACAATAAAATTTGCTTATAGGAATGAGCTATTATTGGAAAAAAAATTTAATAAAAAGTAATTTTTATTTTATTTTACCTGGTATCGAACAGATAGTTGTTGATTTTTCCCATTGCCATGACGTAAATCAAATAATTTTTTGTTAAATTTTTTAATCATTGAAAAAATCTTTAAAAGAATTATTAAACAAAAATTCTTTTAAATTTTAACTTACAAAAATTTCTATTAAACTGGCAATCATTGCTCCGATGTAAAGACCCACAGAAATATTTGTTAATGAAAACAATGAATCCAAAACAAGCGCGTGATAAATTGTTAGTGCCAAACAAAGGATGATCTTTAAAAGCTGATAATTAATTGATCTATTAAGAACTAAGAAATTAATAAATAGTTCTTAATTAATTCATATCAACGTTATTTACTCATCGATGAAAAAACACAAAAATTAAATTAATTAAAATAAAAAACAATATTTTACCGTAATGGACAGCCAAACCACCGTAAATGCCCAACTTCTGTAGCTCTCGTAAGTGTCCACATAAACAGTTGCACATATTCGCTCAACAATCAGCACATGGCCTGCCATGTTGTTGAATGTAAATGCAGCAGTCGATGCGCCAGAAATAAATTTTGGCACCGACAAAAAATGATTTTTTGCAACGAAAATTTGGTCAATTAACACAAAGGCACGTGGCCACAGATTCATCATTGTGCCAAACAGTTGGGCCAACAGAATGCCCTTAAGATTTCTGTGCAGAATGGACGTTTTGTACACAATTGAGGAGCAAAATGCCATAATGGGAATTGTCGGAATGAGTGTGCCAAGTTCCAAAAATGCCATGGCATAAACAGCGAAATTGGCAGTGCCGCTGATTTTGGTGCCATTGAAATATGATTCAGCCATTTGTAAGAAAATTGAATATTTTTGTCGGACAATTCGCCTGAAAATAATTTTAGATAATGAGCTAGAAAATGATTAAAGAGGATTAAAAAAAGTAAATTTTGGAAATTGAAAAAAAATATTTTCAAAAAATAAAAAAAGTTAGAAAAAATTGTTTATCCAAATTTAAATCATAGCTCAAAGGAAAATTCAAACACGAACGAAAAGCTAACAGAAAATAAGAGGATTTTATCTTTCAGACTAACCCTTTATTTTCTGTATTGTACATTTAAAAAAAGTAAAGCCAAACTTTCAATTAAGAATAATAATTTAATTTAAGGCCAAACTGTCAATTAAGAATAAAATTAATTATATTTGTTTTGGATAATTATGAATTTAGCCAAACTGTCATTATAACAATATTATTTGTGCTTTTTGATAATTATGAAATAATTTTTAAAGCCAAACTGTCAATTAAAATAATTTATTTGGTCTTTCCTTCACAAATGCAAATGAATTATAATAAAATTTCTTTTGTGTAGGCCAACACAAATAGAAGAAATTTTTTTTGGAAAAAAAGTCTTTGTTATGTAATTGAAAATTCATTATTTTAATTAAGCACAATTTAAGTCCAAATTTAGAAATTTTATAGAAATTTTCAAAATACGCTCCTAAAAATTGACTTTCCATTAAAAAAGTTTCATCTATAAAATTTAAAATTATTAAAAAATTTTTGCAAATAATTCCTTTTCTGAACCAAAATTTAAAAAATAAACAATAATAATTTGAAAAATTTTTGATTATTATAAGATTATTTGTTTTTTATATGAAATAAAATTGATAATGGACTGAAAACTAATAATTTAAAACACCAGAAAAAAATTATATTATCAATTTATATTTTAAAATTGGAATTTTATGTAATATTACAGGCCTATTTTCAAGGTTTTTATTTTTTGAGCCTAAAACATAAAAAAATTTTAAAAAACCTATTTTGACCTATTTACGCGCTTTGGCTAAAATTTCTCAACAAGCAATAAAACGAAAATAACACCCATAAGAATCGTCCTAAAATTTTTAAAAATCTACCTTTAACAAATGAAAAATTTTCTCAAAAACCAATCTCCCAAAATTTATTTATTTATTTAGATTTGTACAGGACCGGGAATTTTTTCCAAGAAAAAAAATTCAAATTTTCATTATTTCAAGTGAACAATATTACAAAATTAAATTTTTCTTTTGTTTTTTATTTTATAAAACCCAAAAGTTAAAGCAAAAATAAATTATAATATAACCTATTGCCTGTCAGCACCGCCGTAAAAAATCTTAGAACTTTTAATAACATTTGTTGATGGAAATTTATCCCAAAACTCGCCAAACTTAGGGATTTTGTTCGATTTTTTTTTAATTATTGAAAATGTTGTAGCCCAGAGAGTGCAGGGACTGTCCCAGGGTTTTCCTTGGAAAAATTAAATTAGATTAATCTTCCTATCAAATTAGTTCAAATTCGTAGGAAAAGCGCAGCATTTTACTATAATTAAGAATTCATTTTCAGCTGCTTCTGTTTGAGCAAGAAAATAATTAAAATAAGGGAGGGGGCTATTTATTCAATGCAGAAAATGAGTAATGCTTCAAAAAAAAGAAAGCTGTTCTGAGTTTTTTGAATTTTAATGTTGGAAATTTTAGGGTCGTAAAGTGGCACTCGAAGTTTGCCCCATTTAACTGGAATTTAGAATTTTCTGGAAAAAAGTAAATTAAAATGTATGTATTTAATATTAAAAAATCAAATGTTTTTTGAAAATGTTATAATTGAAAAAAATGAATGAATGGGTCTGTGCTATTTTGTTTATTTAATAATAAAGAATTCATTCTTTATTATTTTTAAATTTTTTATTCATTAAATAATCATTTTTTATTTACACATAAAATTTAAAAAAAATTAAGTTTAATATAACTTTCACAAAATCTCAGATTTTTTGCCGTGTTTAAACTTAAAGAATCTAATTGAAAATTTTTAGAACTTGGCATACGCAAAATCATGCTAAATGTTCGTCAAAAAGCATCAAATGAAATTTTTCATATAATTTTGCTCAAAAGCAATCAAATTTAAAACCATGATCTCATTCGATAGCCAAAGTTTTCTCTATTATCCTACCAAAATAATAAATTTTTTGTTAAGTTTCCGAAAAAGTTGTGGCAAAAAATGTTCGAAAAGAATGGTTTTTTGAGTTCCTCTAGTCATAACTTTTTTGAACTAATGGGGCTTACGAAAGATGTCAATATTTTAAAATTTAGTTCATTTTAGGCTAAGTTATGGGGAATTTTCTATCAAAAATTTTCCATTTGAGTTTTGACTAACGCCCATTTTGATGGCCTTTGACTAATGTCCCATCATCGCAAAATCCACCCAAATGTATTTAGCCTAATCCAAGTGCATCCAAATTCAAATAGTAAACACTGAACTTTATATACTTAATTTCTTAGTTAATATTATGCCAAATGGGAAAACTTACACCAAAACCAAGGATTTTGGAAAATTTTCAGCATACCCAAAAATTGCTCGAAAATTCCAGCTAAAAAGCTAAAAACATGTTGAAATATTGTGACCTTTTTCGATGCAATATTTAAGCAAGAATTGAGTAAATCCATTCTTAAATACGAATATTTTTGCATATTTTAATTTAAATGGGCCATCATTGGCGGCAAAAGATAATTAAACTTAGAGAACAGCAGAAGTGATGGAGAACAAAAACAAATTAATTGTAATAATATATTCAAATAACAACACATTCATAATTAAGGCTCCAATTTTTAGGTTTTTGCCTATTTTTCATTTTTTAGCACCTATTTTTGGGTTTTTTACAGCCTAAAGCCTACCTATTGGCGTTTTTAGAGCCTAAAAATTGGAGCCCTATTCATAAAAAATTACGACAGAATTTTGCAATAGCGCAAAATTATTTGGAGATTAGGTAAGAGTTACAAAAATTCACTTAAGTCTTTTCCAGTCTTTCTTCCATAAAATTCCTAGTCACCAAAATGCTAATTGGAGCTGCTGGGAATCTGTATAAAATGATTGAGATTTACACATATTTATTTATTTCGCATTAAATTTTATATGCATACAGTTGTTTATTGGCGATTATTAATGCGTGATTAATTAGTCATTTATGGATCGGAATATTGCATAGTTTTTTCTTTACCAATCATAACGTTGTTGTTCATATTCATCTTCTTTTTCTTCCTCTAGTTCTTCTTCTTCGTCGTAATAACATGGCACTTCCTCTTCTTCCTCCTTTTGCTCCTCTTTCTCTTCCTCTTTCCATCCATTATTTTCTTCCTCTTTCCATCCATTATTTTCTTCCTCTTTCCATCCATTATTTTCTTCCTCTTTCCATCCCTCGTTTTCTTTTTCTCCTTTTTCTTCCTCTCCCTTTTCTTTTGCCTTTTCTTCCTTTTCCTCCCCTTTTTTCTTTTTCTCCTCTTTTTTTGCTTTCGTTCCATTTCCGTTTTGCTGTCGTGTGTCGATGATCGCGTCAAAATAGCATACAATGTACGTTTTGCCGCACATTGCTGCCCATTTCGATGCGTTCCCCACTTTGTTCGCTATTTCAATGTCCGCTCCTCCTTGCTCCACAAGAAATTTAACTTAATAATCATATATTCTTTTTTATCGTGGTGCGACTTTTGGGGATTTGCAACTTGGGGATCCCGACATTTGGGGACCCGACTTTTGGGGACCCGACATTTGGGGATCCCGACATTTGGGGACCCGACATTAGGGAACCCGACATTTGAGGATCCCGACATTTGGGGAGCCGACTTTTGGGGACCCGACACTTAGGGAACCCGACATTTGGGGACCCGACAATTGGGGACCGAACGACATTTGAGCAAAAGGCACTTAGGGAAACCACCGACATTTGGCAACCCGACATTTAGGGACCCGACATTTGGGGATTTTAATAAAATAAAATAAAAATTACTTAAAAATTTAATTTTAAGCCCAAAATTAGACAAAATTACGGCTGCTTTAGCCAGAGTTAATTCCATTGCAAGAAAAAATTAAATAATATTTTAAAAATTAACTCTGTTTCCGGACTCACCGCGAGGAGGTAGCAGAATTTTGCTGTTAAATTGCATTCTTAAATCCAAATGGAACCCTTCTTGGGCGTTATTTGTGCGCCCCAAGTTCTGAAGAACACTATCATGGTGATTCCAGGTATGAACAGGAAACAGTGGAGTTCTTCCACGAACAAAGTCACACGAAAGATAAGAAACCGAAAAGTAACCTCGGCATTTTGTTGTACGCAATTAGACAGCAAAGTCGTCTGGAATTTTTTGAATGCCCTTGACGGATTTCTGTTCCCGTTGGCCCTTGGGAAAGGCACTTTAAATAAAAGTTGAAAAAGGGTGTACTACATAAAAGTGTATTGTGATTTGTCTATTGTTTGTGGTTAATATGGGCTCAAAATTCTGCTACCTCCTCGCGGTGAGTCCGGAAACAGAGTTAATTTTTAAAATGTTATTTAATTTTTTCTTGCAATGGAATTAACTCTGGCTAAAGCAGACTTAATTTTGTCTAATTTTGGGCTTAAAATTAAATTTTTAAATAATTTTTTTTTGTTTTATTAAAATCCCCAAATGTCGGGTCCCTAAATGTCGGGTTGCCAAATGTCGGTGGTTTCCCCAAGTGCCTTTTGCTCAACTGTCGTTCGGTCCCCAAATGTCGGGTCCCCAAATGTCGGGTTCCCTAAGTGTCGGGTCCCCAAAAGTCGGGTCCCCAAATGTCGGGTTCCCTAAGTGTCGGGTCCCCAAAAGTCGGGTCCCCAAATGTCGGGTTCCCTAAGTGTCGGGTCCCCAAAAGTCGGGTCCCCAAATGTCGGGATCCCCAAGTGTCGGGTTCCCTAAGTGTCGGGTCCCCAAAAGTCAGGTCCCCAAATGTCGGGGTCCCCAAAAGTCGGGTCCCCAAATGTCGGGTCCCCAAGTTGCAAATCCCCAAAAGTCGGGTAGCCCTTTTTTATATTAGAGAATGCCTTATGCAAATTGACCATGACTAATTGTTTTCTCATGCACGCACTATTTCTGACAGAAAACTTGGGTACTGTAGGAAGTAACCCGGTGTATGGTGTAACGGGTTGTCTGTCCCTTTTTGACAAACTATGAAACTAAATACATACCATCAATTTTACACGGTACACAATTAATAGAAAAGTATTAATTATGAAAAAGTTTTGATTTAAAAATGGAAATTTTTAGATCCCAGTTACCGATTGAAAATTTAGGCCCGTTCCGGGTGAAGAATTACTACTCTAAAAATGAATTTTGACGCATTTTTAAAGGAAAAGAAACAAAAAAAAAAAAATAAATGAAATTTGGATTTTGGGACTTTTTGGGGTTAGAAATATCATCCCGAACATTTATTAAAAAGCCGGAATTTCGGATTCGGAATATTTTTTTGTCCATCCGTTCACATTCTGTCACGCCTTACCAATCTCAAAATGTCCATTTGTGCATGCTTCCATCAACGGAGTTTTGCCAAACGATGCCCACTCATTCATCATTCTCATCTGATTCACATCTGCCCCTTTGGCCACCAACAATTGGCACACGTCCAAATAGCCCAATTTAGCAGCGTAATGAAGCGGAGAACGACCCACTGCTGTAAGTGCAACAAAATCACATTAGAAAAAATAATTGAACAATTAAATTGATGTGAAGCTTAGGGCTCGTAAATTTTAATTTTTACGCAACGCACGTAAAAATAAACGACGGAATCATTCTGACTAATTACTAGGGATCATTTATTTATGTAAGAAAAATCGCGAAACATGTAAATAAAATATGTATAAAAAACACTGAAATATGTATGAAATATGTACAAAAATCCAGAAATATGTAGTAAAATATGTAAATAAAATTTTTAAATGCTGTTTTTTGGGAAAAAAAATTCATTCTAAAGGGTGAAACAGGCACAAATTGCCATAAAAATGACCTAAATAAGCTTAGAATTATCTTTTAATAATTTAAAAATTAATTTATTTATATCCCATTTTTGAAAAAAAAACTATTTTTTGGGGCACATTGTCAAAAAAATTTTTTTACTTTTCGCAAAAAATTTCTATAAATTCTCAAAATTTTTGAAAAAAATTGCAAAATTTTGGATATTTTTGGGGGTATTTCATAAAAAAATTCCCTAAAAATTCTCAAAAAATGCAAAATATGTACAAAAAAATGTGAAAAAGTCCAAAATATGTACATATGTAATATGTAGAAAAATCCAAAATATGTAAAAATATGTAAATAAAAGTCCCAACTTTTGTTCGCAAACACAAAAAAGAAAGTGTTTTTCCTACTAATTAGAGCATGGAGAATCCAGGAAAAAAACATGTATTTACATAAAAAAATGATCCCTACTAATTACGAACCCAGAATTAATAATCAAGTCTTTTTTATAACTCGAATTTTCCTTTTCTTAATTGTTTTTTCGTGTATTTTTTAAATCATTTTTATTTTTTTTCCGATTTCTTAGAATTTCTCAGGGTATTAAAAAATTCTTCTGCGCCGCGCCAAGACTTTACCGCAATTGTCCTTCTGATGCTGCTGATCAGCCGCCGGTGAGTCGCTTTTTTCGACTAAAAATCGCACAATTTGCCGGTCCTTTTGGGTACAGTATCTCCGCCCAAATGTTTGTTGGCAGTGAACAATGTGACGGAATGCAATAATTAACGCGCAAAAGCCCCGAGAATCTTTGATTTGTGTGTCGGCGCCCGCTTCTTCCACAAGAAATTTGACTAAAAATTATTCATTTAATTGCCCAAATAAAAATTAATATTTGCCCCAGTAAAATTAATAATTAATTCCTTTAATTGCCCCAATAAATGCCGTACCAATCTCTGAATTCCGTGCATAAACTGCTAACATTAATGGCGTTTTGCCATTCGATGTCTGCTGATTGACATTTGCACCTTTTTTAACAATCAATTGACACAGTTGCAAATTGCCCAGATTGACTGCGGCATGAAGTGGTGAAAATCCTGGGTGAAAGCAAATTTTGTCAAATAGGTTAATCGGATTATTCGATAATGAGAGGCGTGTTGGGAAGAAAAAGAGAAGAGTGCAAATAAGAAGATAGACAGTTAGAGAGTGAAGAGAGACCACCCAAAACTAAGAAGACAGACAGACAGAGAATGACGCGAGACCACCCAAGCTGTGCTAATTTGATGTTATTAGTTAACTAATTGTTACCATCATTGTTTGCCCGGTCAACGCGTGCCCCTTTCTTGATCAAATAACTAGCGATGCCGTCATTTTTGGCAATCAATGCGCAGAGCAAAGCGCTGTTCCCATTAGCATCTGCCATTTCGACTTTCACTTGGCATTTGTCGACAAGAAATTTAACTGAAATATAAAAATATTTTATAGACATAATTTGACAAGTGGGAGAAGTAATTAGAGGGTCAGAAGCATTTTTGTAAATTTTCAGAGAAAAAAAAATGAAAATGCAGAGGATAAAAAGTGAAATTTTTATGAAACAGGTAAAAGTAAATTTTTGACATAAAAGAATCAAAAACGATTTTAAAAAATCAAAATATTCAAAAAAATTTAGGAATACCTAAATTTTCGCATGAGTTTGAATTGGTAAATTTTTAAGAAGTGAGGAAATTTCTCAACAATTTCAACAAAATTCTAATTTTTTAGGCGACGCCTTTCGGGGCTGCCAAATTATGTCCCATGAGTTTTTCAAAAACTTTTGAAGGAAATAGTGAAGACAAACAAAGCGAAATTTAACTTTAAATAATTAGTGCTTTTTAAACTTTTTAACCACTGACCAATGGCCGAGTGCCCTCCCTCCGATGCTGCCATCAATGGTGTCGTGCCACTAGCCGTCTTCAGATTGGCATTGGCCCCATTTTCCGCCAACATTTCACAAACAATCAAAAGACCTTTTTGAGCAGTGAACAGAAATGCCGTATAACCTTAAAACACAACAATTAGCAAATTTTATTCAAAATATTCACGGCGCTGCCTCTCGGCACCGCCGCTGCCTTTCCAGGAAATGTTTAAAAAATAGTTTAGGTCCCGGTTTTTCCAGTTGCCTAGGCCCGTGCTACTATTAATTTTTTTTTTTTCAAAAAAAAACCGAACCAATTTTTAACATCCATCACATCTCAATTTTCAGTATGAAATCAATCAGAACAGAGTTCGAAGCAATAAGCATTGTTGCAAAAAAAATTGCCAATTTTTTAAAAATATTTTGAAGAAAATTAAGAAATTTTTGTGTTAAATTTTTAAGAAATCGAGCTCATGACAATTTTTTGCGGGGTGGGGTCATAATAGAAAGGACAAATCACTGATGGAGCGTTTATTTCACTATGTGCCTTATTGTTGTAATTTTCTATTTTTTTTTTTGTTTTCTGGAATTAATGATCATGATCAGGGAAATGGCTTGGCACTATGCCATAATGAATCAACACATCATCGTTAATTTAATTTAGGCAAATTATTGGGCCACTACTAATTGGAAGAAAAAAAAAGGTAATTTAAAAATAAATAATAATGAATTGATTTTCGCTGCATGAATGAACTGGTGATGGTATAATTCTTACGGTAGAAAGTGGAATAAAAAATTTCCGATAATTGCAAAATATTTAAGTAAATTAAAAAATGAATAAATGCCTATATTTTGCAATTAATGCCAAATTTATCGGGATTCCGCTAAAGTTACCTTTATTGTCCACTTGGTCAAGACGTGCCCCCATTGCGATTAAGTAACAAACCACGTCGGTTTTGCCTTTGACCGATGCACGAATCAATGCAGTCGTACCATTTGAATCCGCGAAATTGACGTTGGCTTTGCAAATTTCAACGCAAAATTCAACTAATTGGATGGATAATTAAAAACACTCATTAAGTGGCTTAGAAAGGTAAAGAAAATGAAAAAATTTACAATAAAAAACAGACCAATATTCAAATGTCCGCCAGCAGCTGCCTCCATCAGTGGCGTAATGCCACGCAATGAACGGCAATTGGCATCGGCACCCATCGCGACCAGCAATTTGCAAGCCGATAAAGCACCACTTCTGGCGGCGGCATGAAGCGGCAACAAAATGCCTTAACGATTAATTGTTTGCATTAATAAAAATTGGCATATTAAAAATTAATTTATAGATTTTTTTATTTTTAATTAATCTTTTAAAATATAATTCTAACAAAGTAAAAATGAATTTAATTGTAATTATGTAGGACAAGATTTTTTTGCGTGATTATCAGTAGAGCCGGTCGCGGGACGGGATCCGGCGCGGAATTTTGCGAAATCCCAGTCCGCAATCCCGCATTTTGGAAAATGCGGGATTAATCCCGTCCCGCAAAAAAAAAATTTCGGTTTCAATTACGCAGCGGGATCCGCAAACATTCAAAAACGGCTTTAAATCTAATTTTAAATAGAAAAGGATTAATTAACATTTAGTTAAATGGCATTTACAAATTGAATTTTCTATTATTGATATTAACATTTTCCAATAACTCACTTCTCTGCAATTTGTGCAGAATATTGCCCTTCCTGCTGCTGTTGTTTTTCATCAAAGCATAATTCATTTCTAATATGAGCAATAACTAAAAATTTAAACATAATTTACCAAACTAAATTATAAAAAGAATTGAAAAAGTAATTGTTGCTGCGTTAATTAAGGTGATTAAGTTAATTCCCCCCCCCCCACCTTATTCTCTCTAATCTGCCATGGAACGATATTTATTTTATGAATGAAAAAAAAGCAACAAAATTTGCAGTGACTTGCATTTTTATTGGCCCGTTTTGCCCCAAATGGAAATTGCGTTCATTTCTTTTCTTTTCTTCAATTTACCGAAATATATTAGCAAAATAGAATTTAAAATATAATTTTTAATAAGTTAATTAAGGTAATTAAGCTAATTGCCCCCGCGCCCTTTATTCTTTAAACTAACATGGAACGATATTATTACGCATTTTATGGATAAAAAAATCAACAAATTTGGAGTGATTTACAACTTTATTGGGCCGTTTTGCCCAATTAAATATCAAATGGAAATTGCATTCATTTCGTTCTAATGAGCTAATTAAGGTAATTAAGTTAAATCTTAAACTGACATGGAACGATATTACTACTCTTTTTTGGATCAATAAAGCAACAAACTTTGGAGTAATTTGCATTTTTATTGGGCCGTTTTGCCCAATTTAAATATGTATTAAATGTTTCTTTTCTTTTCTTTTCTTTTCTTTTCTTTCGTTCGTTCATTTTGCCAATTCACCGCCGATAAGATTTTCTGTTCGATTCTGTGGTCAAATAAACTTTTTTCTGTTCATCGGCCAATTGGAATATGTGCTGTGATCACCGTCCGATAAGAAAGGCGCAAAATGAAAAGGGAAAAATGGGGAAAAAATGGAAATGGCACAAAAAATGGGAACGGATGGGCGACAGAACGAATGTTGTTTATGATTAACATTTTCCATTCATTCATTTTTTGTCCCATTTGTTGGCCTCTTCTGCTGTTACTGATTTTATCGGAAAACAACGGCAAAAGAACGCAAAGAAAAAAAAGGCCAAAAATGCGGGGAGTGAATGAACGGAGGGGGGGGGGGAGCATTTGCAACATAATAAAATTAAAATATTACAACAAAATCCCACGATTTACATTATGTACACAATCAAGCAGAACAATTAAATTGAAAAAATTCACAGGAAAAAATTTTAAATTTAATTTTTTTAAAAGATTTTGAATCGTTTCGTAATTCATACCGATAAAATTAATAATCGAGAGCAAACAAAATTATTTGAATGTCTCAAAAATAATTAAAATTTTAATTTGATCATAACTGTTTGTCAAATAAAGAACATTTTCATTAACAAGTTAATTATAAATTTTTGTCATTGCATTATTTAGCTATCGAAAAAATACAAATTGAAGACAAGAAAATGACTGACTTATATATGTATCAAAAAATTAAAATTCATTAATTTCAATACCGTATGCTTTATTTCACCAGCAGACCATCTTTTTCTTATTTTATTTCTTTACTTCACTTTTCTTTCCGTTCCTTCTGAAAAATTGAAAACATCATTTTAAATAAGTTAATCCTAATTGAACCAATTGGGGCTCATAATAAACGATGCGGCCAAATTAACGAGTGAGGGCCAATTCATAGCGAGGGGGGGGGGGGGTAAGCTAGAGAGAGATAAAGGGAGACGGCGAGAGTGTGTGGGAAATAAGATGACAGACAGTGAGAGAGTGAAGAGAGAGATTGTCCCCGCTACCGATCCCTCCCCCGCCCGTCAAAGAAAGAGTAACAAATTAAACATTTCAATTTCTATTTATAAAATTATCATTTTGCAAATCGTAATACTGCTAACACTCGAAGGCTTTAAACAAATGCCAACCCATTACATTCGTTTTACTTTAATTGCATTCATTTTGTTGGCAATTTTCTAAGCATTGATCACCTGATATAGTGTTTGATCAGCTCCATTGGCAGTGGGAAAATGATTGTCCGATTCTTTTCAGCACTAAAATAATTAAAAATATTTAAAAAAAAATTTTTGGTTATTTTATTTTATTTCCACGCTTTTTGCCTTATCGAAGTCAATGTTTGGAGAAAGCGGAGTTGAATGGCAACCGGCGACTGCGCAACGGTGTGTGCCGCTTCGCTTAACGCTTTTGAGGCTTTCTGCTCGCCTTCGGCAGCAATAATCTATAAAAATTAATTTTAAATTTTTAAATTTTTCATCTTAATAAAATAATTTTTAAATTCAACCCAATCTTCTAAAAGCATGATAAAATGAAAGCTTTTGAACATAAAAATGCATCCCTAGTGATTTGGTAAAATAAACATTTTTTACAATTTTAATTGTTAAAATTTTGTTTATCAAATTTAAACACTTCGTAAAAATTTGATTAAATATTAATTTGTATTGTATTTCCTCTTCTTAATTTGTGTTACCTTTGCGCCCGCTTCGCGCGTTGCCTCCGCTTCAGCGGCCATTGCCCTTTGAAGCTGCACCGGGAGGCGGACATCCTTCATCTCCACTCGTTCCACCTTCACTCCCCAGGGGCTAAAAAATAATTAAAATTTAATCCAATAAAATAAAGGATTTTTTGGTGTTTGGGAGGCATTTAAAAATGAATTTTCGATTAAAAATTGCTATTTTATGGAGTCCATCTGAAGTATATCCCAATCCTTGAATAAACATTGCCAACTTTGTTATTTCGTCCAGTGTGCTTTGCATTTGCAGGGAGATTTGTTCGCGGTCGCTAAATTTTTTAAATATTATTCTAAAAAATATATTTAAATCATTTTCGACCTTAACATTTCGGCCAATGTTTTTGTGCCCAAAATGTTCCTTAGCGTGGTTTGGGCCAACAATTTTGTGGATCGACTTGAATCCTCCACATTTGTCACCGAAATGGTCGCATTTGATATACGAAAATAGACGACAACATCCTGAAAATTTTTTTTTATATTTTTAAAATAAAAAGGAAATAATTTTCTATAAATGGAAAAAAAAACTATAATAATGGCAATTAATTAGAATAATAATATAATTAAGAAATATTAATTTCATGTTTTACCACTGCTACGGTGACAGCATCGCGAGAGAGAATCTTCAAAATCATAATAATTAGTTTTATTTATTTAATTTTAAAAATATTAAATATGTAGTCGAATTCGTACCTCTTGGGGTGGCACGTCAAATGAAAGCACTCGCAAGTCAACCTTTCGGTAGGTGTCAATGCATGGAATTACGATAAAAATGCCTTAAAATTAATATTTTACAAATAATAAAATTAAATCTCTTGAAAGTCACCCGGGCCGCGGGCTCCGCCGGGCAACAAACGGCCCAATCGGAAAATGACAGCTCTTTCATATTCACGGACAACCTGAAAATGAATTTTAAATATTTAAACACTTTAATAATAGTTTTTTTGTACCTTTACGCAAAAACAAATTGCAATTGGAAAAGTGAGGGCAAGCAAAATGTAGGAAAAGATCATCAGAATGTAGCCACTGATGCCCAAATTGCCAGTCATCGGCTCTTAAATTGTTGTTGTTTTTAATACAAAAAAATAGTTTTGTAAAAAAATTATTTTACCAATATTTAATTAGAAAAACTAAAATAAACTTGGTTCAAATGGCGAATATTCCAGGCCCAGCACGTGGCTGGAAAACCGGTGATGAATTCGAGGATTACGCATTTCATTAATGCCAATTAAAATTGGAAAATGAATTTGGAAAATATAAAATCAATTCTCTTTGGCATTTTTCTCTCTGCCAATGAATTGGGCCACCGGCGCTGAGTTTGAAAGGCTTAAGGTAGGGCCAAAACAAATATTTATACACGGGGATTTATTGGCTGAGTTGCACAGGAAGGAGTAGTAGTTGAATAATTGGTTATTAGTCCGACCAATTTCATTTGACAAAAAAACGGAAAATAGGAAAATTTTAAACATTTGGGGAGAAATATATTTTGTAAGATTAAATTAAAAGAAAAATTAAATATTTTAGGAAATTTTTATGGGTTATGAAACCAAATCTTTCCAATTTAGCTATATAATTGGAGTATTCATTTTTAGTGAGCTTTTTTTAAATAAACAAGCAATAAATCCAAAAAATTGATGAAAACCTAATTTTAAATTATAATTTAAAAAAACAATGCAAATTGAAATGATTTTTTAGAGATTCATTTAATTTAGAAACATTTTTCAATGGCTGACTCTTTTCTAACGGAAATATTAATGCCTTAAAAATAAACAAAGCGTGTAAATCCTTTGTAAAATGAATGAATGCAAAATGCCTTTTTAAGGTGTTAGTGGTGAGGATGGCCTTGGCAAAAGAAAAAAATGGACAATGGAAAAAGAAACATTGCCAATGAATGGGAAGGAATTGGCATTTTTATTCTTTAACATAATTTTAATTTGAATAACACAAAAATTTAACAAAAAAAGGTTTTTGCTATTTTTATATTTTTGTTTTAAAAAATAAAATAAAATCGAAACTTAATATAATTAATTTAATCATTAACCATTACCATTTGCAAAGAAATCGTTACGGTCATTGCCCTTGAACCGAATTGACTGGTGCTGATAATGCTAAAAAATACGTTTTTTTTTTTGCTTAAATTCAATAAAAAATGCCTGTGATGCTTGGAAATGACGTTGGTGTTGTGTCCAATGCGATGTCGTCGCCGTCATCGGTTGTGTTGCAGAAGCTGCTTGGCCTCGTCTGCTGCTGTTGGTCAAAGTTGACGACGCTCGCCCTTTTCTCGAACTCAAAAGTCCTCTCAAAAATGTCATTTTAATAAGAGGCTAAAAAATAAATTGAAAATGGCAGAATTTTTTGACAAAAAAATCAAAAAAAAAAATAAATAAATTTGTACATTTTTGGGCATTTCCTTCCTCTCAAAATGAAAAATTAATCAATGTTTTTTGCCGAGTTCGCCTCCATAACTTGCCGCTTTTAAGCCTTCGGCTTCGCTTATTAGTGCCGTCGTTGGCACATTTTGCCAACTTTGCCTTTGCCGGGGATACACATCATAATGATGGAATAATTGAGTTAAAGTAAGTCCTAAGTGGCAAGGAATGTTGTGGTAAAGTCTCGCACAAATAAACGGCGGAAGAAAATGTGAAATGATTATTGGCCAAATAAAAACATTCGGAAAAATTTTAAATTAAATAATATTTGGTAAAGAAAAAATAGCATGAATTTATTACCAAAAATGCTAAAATATGACTGATAACGAATAAAACTGAAGAAACACTACATTTTTTTGTTTGTATGCTTATTTTTCCAACAATTAATATTAAGATAAATATTTCAAAAAAATTTTTTAACTAAGATAATTTAGTCAAAATACCATAGAATAATTACAGAGAATGTAATTATAAATTAATTGGAGTGTACATTTGAAAGAAAAATGAATTGCATGACACTCTGCTGAAAGTAAAATTGCATGGTTTTTATGAATTAGAAACCGCACACTCTCACACAAATACTTTTGTGCCAGGGAATGCCATCAACCGACGAAAAAAAGTGCCGGCTGAGCCCTCAGGCAATTGGCAATTGCTTTATGGGGGGACTCAGCGGGCATCAATCACCCCCATAAAAAGGAGAAAAAAAAGAAATTAAAATTGAAAGCGGAATGGGAAGAAAACTCAAATTTAAATGAAAAAACATTCAATAGAATTGTTGGTCTCTCCTAATTATGCATTTAATAATTGATATTATAAAATGGAGTTTTGGAATGTGATATCATTTGAAATGCTACTTTTATGAAATTTTCTTTGAAAACATCCAAATTTATAGTGGAAGCCGATAAAGCTAAAATATTTTTGAATCAAAACTGAGTTCTAGGAAGATGTGTGCTTATATCTAAATTTGCTGTCAGATTGTCTAGGGATTCTTTATCAATTTATTTTTTTTTTTCAATTTTTGCATATTTTTGTCATTACGCCATGGCCAAATGAACCATAATTCTTCGTTATTCAGCATCGTATGATACCATAAATGATCTTATGTTAGTTGTTTTTTCGTTTGTTTATATTGATGTTGGAGACAGACAATTATGGGAGAACTAATAAATGCGAATGACAAAAAATAAATAAAACTGAAAAAAGATATTGTTTAAATAATTTTAAATTTCATTTTCATCAAACCAAAAAAGTCCATATGAATGAGAAGCATCGACTTCTTATGCCATCACAATCCCTCAACAACAATTTATTGCTTGTGGCGGCCAAACGGCCAACTCACACATCTGCTGCTCACTGATGTGCTTTTTCCTTGTGCTCGTCTTTTTGTTTCAGTTAAAAATTATTATTTTTACTGGAGAAAATTTTAAAAGAAAATGCCACATTTTTGAAAATAAATTCACTAAAAAAATCCAATGCGAATTCGGAAATGAAATATTAAAAATTCTCTTTACCACAATATGTAAATTGGAATCATTTTACATTGAGAAAGGGCTGAGAAATGTGAAGAATTAGAAATAAACATTAAAGAAATGTGAATTAAATTAAAGAAAAGGTTTTTTAATGTTTAAACAAAAACATTAGAGCCCGGGACTTTGAAATTGCCGGGACCTGGGCAGGACCCTGGGACCGGGACTCACGTTGTACTCCCGAGTAGTTTGTACAAAAAAAAAGGGACCAGGAGTCATGGCAATCCCGGCCGGCCGAGCCCCGGTCCCGTCCGGCACCAAAAAAAACACGAAAAATTGACGAAACACCGAACAAAACAATAAATATAAAATATTATTAATTCAAAAAACTTAATTTAAATAAAATGTATAGTAAAATAATTAAGTGATTCATTCATGAATCATTAAAAATGCATATAATAATTTATGAATAAATTAATTTTAAATTTTGGCACGCACACTCTCACAAAATGCCACACAAATTGTGTAAGAAAGACTGATGATGGTGCCAGCCATTTTGACCAAATTTGTCGCCCCTCGTCTCCTCTGCTTCCAAATAATTTTTGGGCATCAACAAACCCTCGGGGGGGGGGCGCTGTTGGAAGAAAATGGGGGGTGTTTTGAGAGGCGGGGGGGGGGCATATTTGCCGATGGTGTGCCGTTGCTGGTGGTGGGAATTTTGTTTTGTGGACATGTGGTAGTGAATGATGCCAAAAAAATGTTGGTGGACTGAATTTGGCGGACGGAATGGCATTTCTCCACCTCCCCTTCCTCCGGCAGAACCGCAATTTTGGAAATGGCACCCCGCCGTGCCCACCCCTCCCCCCCCAACCTCCGCTCATTTTGGCCACCAAAGCCGGAACAACTCGGTTCCGATTTCCACAGCTTTGCATGGAATTGGTTTTTTTTTTGCCGCTAGTTAAATAAGTAAAGAAATTTTCATGGATTTGGAAAAATTAAAAATGGGGATTTTAAAAAATAGATTTAAATGGATTTTCAATTTTTATTTATTTTATACTAACTGATGCAAATTAATAGAAAACTTGATATTGAATTTAATTTGACTTTTGGCATTTTAAACAAATGAAATTGCCCTCCCAATTGAATTCAATGCCGTGGCATTGAATTGGAAGCATTTGGCTGTTCTTGTGCCCGTTAACCTAAAGAAGCATTTTTTGCTGGTGCTTCGATTCTCCCACCCGCCGCAGAAAATTACTTTGTCCAAATGGGAAGGGATTATTTGGCACAAAAATTGGTGGGAAAATTGGAATCGAATTTTGGGCAAAACAAAAATAAAACCGCAAAAGATAAAACTGGGATTACATTAGCGGACCGGAAAATGCGGACCAAAAACATTTATATGCCACAACTTTTTGCATAGTCAACCAAATACAATAAGCTTAGTACCATTCGACTACTAAAATGTTTTTAAAAATAACTGAAAATTTAGAAAAAAAATTTCGTTCAATTTCAATAAATTATTTGCCTGGTCCTTTAATGGCCGGCCAATAAATAAATAATAAAGCGATCACAACGGACGGTCCAGGCTTATAATTTTGTTGTAAATCGTTTTTTAGGCTCGTTGAATAAGTAAATAACTTCAGAGCTATCACAGATTAGCAACTTTGTTGGATTTGTTAATTACGAAAAAAAGTTATGAGGCAAAACATAAATTTTTGGTCCGCTAACGGCCGGTCCCCAAGTGTTCAAATAATTATTGACCTTTATTTTTACAAAAATAATCCCGGGAAATATTTATTTTATTTAGCATTTTTTTTTTGCAAATTTATTTATTGACAAACAAATAAATTTTTTTGTTAAACATATTAAAACTGCAGTAAAAAATAATTTAAAAATATTTTGTAATTTACAACCAAACGAAAAATATTTGTTGACCTTCACAAAAAATATGAATTGACCTTCATAAAAAGGTAAACTGTCCACGGTCAATCAAAAAGATAAAAATATTAAACAAAAATTAAATTTAAATTTGTTGTTTTCAATGAGTTATTTGCTGCTCAAATTCTTTGAGCGGTCCGTCCATCGATTACACAAAAACTTACCGCACATCGCTCCCCCTAATTAGTCTATTAGTCTCAGTCGCCTCCTGCTGTTTCTGCTGCTGTTCCCTTCGCTTTCCTTTTTGTTTTCACTTTAAACACTTTGTGTCCATTTACGCGACCTTCGTAAATTTTTTGACTTTGGCGAACAAAGTGACTGACACCAAAGTTTCGCGCTTTTCCAATTTATTGTTTTGGCGCTTCACATTTTGTAAAATATTACTCATAGTTACCAGAGCCAACAACACACAAAGCAACTTTTAAATGTTTTCTTAGGTGCTGAAAACGATAGAAAGACCAAAAAAGTCTTCGTCAAAGCGTTTTAAATTGGTTTTGAACTGTTTAAAATTTGAAATTTCTTTGATTTAAAAGGTTTTAAATTTTGCATATTGCGCTAAAAACAGCGCACATTCGACTAGTTCTCCTGTGCTCAAATGGCATTGGATCAAATTCATCCTCTGATTTTTAGAATTAAGATCATCAAGAACCTTCAAATGATGCCAAATTATCAGGACTCGTTCGAAGTGCCTAATTTCTCCATTTCTCGAGTTTTTGACCTATTCGAAAACTGTTTTAAACGCTTTGCCACAGATTTTTTTGATTTTTTACCGTTTTCAGAACCTTAAAGCTTACCGCAGATTTTTTTTTTGGTTTTCTATAGTTTTCAGAACCTAAGAAAACCGATAAAAATGGTTTTTTACAACTGTTCACTTGGAATTTCTATTTTTACTTTTAGAAATCTGATTTTAACTACCATTTCAATTGGAACTCGCCAAATTATTAAACAATTTAGAGGAAAGAATGATGAATGACCGGAATGAAATTTTAATCATTTGTTTACTGAAAAAACCAATTATATTTCTTCATCAAAAACAAAATTCGTCAAATTTTCCCTTGGCAATTTTGAAAAGTTTGGTTAGATTTTGGCAATCGTTACAATGCCAAATATTCCTTTTGCCATGCTAATATTTTAAATGCAAATATAATTAGGCTAATTAACACCCAATTTAAGTTTTTTCAATCCGTAACATTATGAATCCTCTGATTTGGCTGATTTCCGCCCTCCTTTTGCTCCTCCCCGCCCTCATCCGTCACATTGTGCGCCGTTTTCAGCAATACCGTGAATTTGTACGGCTTGTCGACAAACTGCCGGGCCCTTCGGCACTGCCAATCATTGGCAGTGCATTGAAATTTTCACCGGACAGTGAAAGTTGGTGCTTGATGATTTTATTTTGGGATTTGGAAAAACAATTCGCCCTTTTTTCAAGGATTGTCTTTGTAATGTAAAAATTTCAGTCCCATTTTGCTCCAAAATTATTTGGCTCTGAAAAATATTTTTTGTTGCCAATTTCCTTTTTTAATATTGGTCAAAATAAATTTTAAAAAACACATTTTTCAATTTTTTAAATCGCAATTTTAAATCCCAATAGATTTTTTGAAAATTTTTATTGTCCATTTCACAATTTTCTTCTCTTGCCCCCATCCCTTAAGAAATTTGTCATCACTTATATACCGGGCTTTTAATCTTTTTAATAATAAATAAATGTAAATTGGCCCATAAAATTTTGTTTACAGAAAGCACTTATCAAATGGAGTACTATTTTCGCAAATACACTTTTGAATTCGGCGAAGTGCCAGAAACAATGCGTAACAATCCGGGAATTATGCGACTTTGGATCGGTGAGTATTTGGTAATTAACTAATGCAAAAATAACAACATTACAATTAAGAGGCAAATTTATACATTAATAATTTTTTTAGGGCCAAAGCCAATCGTCATTTTCTGGAAGCCCGAATCGGCAAAGGCCATTTTGGAAAGTGAATGCCGACAAAATAATTCTTGTTTTTAAATTTTTCTCGATTTCTCAGGCAATGCTCTCATCTCCAAACCGTTTGAGTACAGCTTATTGCGAGATTGGCTTGGCACTGGGCTGTTGACAAGGCACACAATTACAATATTTAATTACAATCAAAATAATTGTTCTTTTCCATTAACAGTACGGGCGAAAAATGGCAGCGAAGACGGAAATTGTTGACGCCGGCATTTCACTTTAAAATTCTTGCAAATTTCATTCAGGTAAAAATTATTATTTATTTTATTTCATTTTAAAATACTTTTGCCACTTCGTTAAAATTTAGGTGTTCAACAGACATTCCAATGTTTTAGTTGGATTGTTGGATGAATGTGCCAAAAATGGATACCCATTTGACTTTTATCGGATGATCAAACTTTATGCCTTGGACATTATATGTGGTGACAAATGAATTTTTATTTATTCTTATTTATCTAAATTTTCAAAATGCTAATTATGCTTTAATGTTAAATATTTTTAAAAAATGATTTTTTTTTGTTGATAATTACATAATATACATTCTATATAAGATATACATTTTTTCAATTTTAATTTTTCTAAACATTTTTTTGTAATTTCAGAGGCGGCAATGGGCACGCAATTGGACGCGCAACGAGGCGGCAACCCAAAATATGTGGAGGCGGTCAAGAAAATGTGCGAATTGTCATTTCTGAGGTATTTATTTACTTTTACTTATTTTTATTAAATAATGATCGTACTTAAATAAATTAATTTATGTATTTAAATTAATTTCAGAATGCGTTCTCCGTGGCTTTGGCCTGCCCCTGTTTGGTGGTTGTCCGGAAAAGGAGGCGAATTTAAGCGTAATTTGAAGGCAATTACCGAGTTCACCCAAGGGGTCAGTGCACTCATATTTCTTTTAAATTATGTAAATGAAATCGGATTGCATAAATTGTCTATTTTAACCGAAATTTGAAAAAAGAATTTTATCATATAATTAATAACAAAAATAAATAAAGAAATGCCGGCATAAAAACTAGTCACTAATTATTAGGTCATTGCCAGCCGTAAGCGTGAACGAGCTGTGCAACAACAACAAAAACAGCGAAAACAACAGGAAAATGATACTAAAATGCAGCAAAATGGCACCACCGTAATCAGTCAAAATGGAACGGTATTGATGGCCATGGAAAAAACGGGACAAAGTCGGCGGCCGCCTGCTTCTTGGACATACTGTTGGACTTACAGGCAAATAATATCGTATACATGAGAATATTTGCCAGATTATACCGCTTAAAATTGGCTTAACGCAATTTATCACATATTGTTTGTTAACAAAGTTTATGCTATGCAACAGGGCTATTGCGAATCATATGAAATACGAAGGAACGGAACTAAAAAAATACGAAATGCGAAACACGAAAACGAAACGCCCTAAAAACATACGAAAAGTTAACTTTTTTTATTGAAAAATTCGAAATCAGTTTCAAAGAATAAAAATTTTCACAAAAAGCATTTAGCGTATTTAGGAACACAACAACTTCAGTGACGAGGACATCCGCGAAGAGGTGGAGACATTTATGTTCGAAGGCCATGACACTGTTGCAAGCAGGTGGAATTTCAAATATCCGCAGTTTAATTTATAAATTTACACAAAAGCAATATGAATCAAAATTCCAAAAATGCTAAAAAAATAAATGCAAAAACGGCCTTTTTTTGCGCCGGGCCTTCATATTCAA